>JARJDZ010010049.1:0-24637 GCA_030264555.1 Aleochara sp. GC000083
GAAGAGATAACCGAAGATAAGCATACAACAAACAAAAAATAAAAATTGCACGCGTTTTAATCGTCCTGCCTAATTGTCAATGCGTGTTAGACCATCGCGTCCTTGACTTATACGAATCGAACGCTTCGAAGACGCTGCAATAAGTGCGACTCCACGTCCTTATTTATGTACTCGCAGGTGTTTGATAATGATGTGAAATAAAGAAATAGAAATCACCGCTTCAACCTCAAAGAACAACCAACAACAAGTGCAAACACGACGAAGAGAACGCACTGTGGAAAATCAACAATTGTTTGGCCCAAAAAACCGAACGAACGTGCAGAAACAATTTCGTGCAAATTTCGCTCATCGACGAACGTGCCTGATGAACGCAATCTGAATGCGCGAACGTGATGCGAAATATTCACGAAGATGTGACATGGACATTTTCCTTCCAAAAATTCATCATTCCCAAAAAATCAAGCACGTATATAGACAACCAATTATACTTTTCAACGGTTATTTACTTATTGAAGATTTCCTTTTCTTTTTGGATATCGATTGATGTTGTTTGGTGATATTCGTCGTTGGAAGATTGCGTCGAAGACTGATTCGCATAAATAATAATCACTGGCATCGCTTTGACATTTAGAAGCGCTGGTACATCTTTTGCATGTCTCGGATTTAACAACATCTTTCCCATAACCTTGTCATACTGATATTATATTATTTAACGATTGTCTTAGCGAGACGTTCTTCATGCTCGTTGAACGAATCGAATCCATGCATTTTCTCATTGTCGGTTCGAAATTGTCGTCGTTCAAGAAGTATTTACGGTCGCATTCATGAATCTAAATGTACTTCAATTGACAATTACCATAAATTGATACAATGAGATAATTAAATATTAAGTAAGTGTAGTTTAATTGAATTTATTAAGTTTTCAACAATTTTTATTTTTGTTCATTCTTTCTATAAATAAATTCTTCAATCAAGAAGCTCGAGGCGAAGAAAAGTCATTAAATTCCAAATTTGGAATTTCTCAATGTTACATAAGGTTACATTATTTATATTTATGTTGATGATGCCCACATATTTAATAACTAATAATAAGACGTAATACAGCATCACGTGGGACATTCTGAAATTCAAATTATTCATGAACGCTTCGTAAAAAGTAAGAGTGCATCAGTAATTGGACTTTTACTTAAATGGAAATTTATGTGCATTTAAATTGCTGTTAAACACGTGAACAAAACTCTTCAATTTTATGATTCTTCATATTCTGATCTAAAATTCAAAAAATATTCGAAAAATTTCATAGAAGAATTAATTCCAAAATTTTATGAGACTTAAAATCGATGATATCTTCACTTGAAACTTGGTGTACAACATAATTTATGACAGAATGGTCAAGAAACACGGCCAATTAAAGTCCATCTTCATCGTTCGAACCAGTTTATTACGCGTTTATGGCTGACTTATAAAATTAGTTGCGCGTCGAAATCGTTAATCCGAGAGTGAAAACATCCGCGTTTGATCTTCGGGACGTGGAGATGACGATGCACACACCTCTTCGACGATGGCATCCGCGTCGAAAGGCACCGGAGGTTGATTGCACAACCACGAGATGGATGGCTTGCATACAGGAATGGCTACTGCATCGATTGATCTTCGACTTCTTCTTGAAGATTTTTTATGAATGGTCCGCGTCGAATCCAGTTTGCTCGGCGATTCGTTATGCAACCAGCCGATACACTTCGACAAAGTTGATCAAATAAGTGTTCCGAACTTGGCCTAGACATTCCAAATTTTGAACCAATTCATCAATAAATTCTAAAAATTCGTTGCCATTAATGAAGACATAAACAACAAGTTGCAATATTGGTAACCAAATCAAATGACATTTACTCCATCTTCAAGGACCTTAAGATGTTTAAATCGTCACGAATCACGTGTCCATCAAGTGACATCCTCAAGCATTCGACCAATAAAACTACGTTTGAAAATTTCATCACAAGCATCGATAACATTGAAGCATCTCTATAAAAAGTAATACAAGAAAACGAAAAAAATCAGAAGTCTAGAAACGTCCTTGATGCGGGCAGTCTCAGGAATTCGAATTCCATGTTTCCATGTCCTGCTCAAGTAACTTATTGCCATTGCCATCTTCAAGATTGAAAGTCGATTTTTGCATTTTTTTTTTCAATCAGGTGATTTGCACATCTTCTGCACATCTTTTCGTTTTGCATATTCTGCACATCTTCGAATGGTAAAGTCTCAATTGTTGATGCACCTGATGCAGCTGATGTACATGATGCAAATGATGCGTGGATGCAAAGTGAAGAAGTTAGCTGGAAGTGTGCCAAAGAAGTTCTTAAGTGTTAATCGATTACCTTTATGGGAATCGGAACGTTGCTGATTTAAATAATGCGATAATCATTGCAGTTTTCAACACGTTCTCTTAATGAGCATCGTGTCGATGGATCGTGCTGTGGGTGATTTTTTGCACATGGGTTGATTACATTTTAATTCAGTTTGATAGAGTTATGTTGAAAATTTTATGGGTTTTATGATTTTTTTTTCTTGAGTTCTTGAGTTCAAATTTTGAAGATGGTTTTAGATGATTTGGAGCTTTTGGATATTGATATGATTTGGTATCATGCAAAAATAACTAATATTCTGTATGGTTTGAAAAAATCTGCAATTTATTTTGTAGGATTTTGTAATTTATGGAATGAATGTGAAAAAAGTCGCAAAAATGTATTTTTTGTGAAAAATTGCATATCTTTTTTGTTTACGGGTCTGAGATGTTTAAGTTTTTTGAATTTTCCATGGAAATAAGATGACTTCGAATTTATAATAAAAATCTTACTGAGAGTTTAAAGAAATGTGTGTTTTTTATTTTTGAATGTTCCAAAATTGAGGAGGAAATTGAAAGATGTGTAAATTTTAACAAAAAGTTGAATATCTTTTTTGTTTATTGGTAAAAAAATATGATTTTTTCAGAAAATCATGTTGAAATTATGAATGTTTGAATTAATAATAGCAATCCTGCAAAGTGTTTAGAAAAATGCAAAATTTTGACTTGAAAGTATATTAAAATTCAGAAATGAAAATTTCACTATAACTTTTTACAAAAAGTTGCATATCTTTTTTGATTATTGGCCCAATAGGCAGTAATTTCAAAATTTTATGTAGAAACTATTGAAAGTTCGAATTTGTAAGACCAATCCCACAAGGTGTTTCGAAAAATGCGAAATTTTTAACTTTGAAAGTATCAAAATTCAGATAAAAATTTGGCATATAACTTTTTACAAAATTCTGCATATCTTTTTTGTTTATTGGCCTAAAAGGCTGTAATTTGTAAATTTAATGTAGAAACTATTGAGTATTCGAATTTATAACACCAATCCCATAGGGTGTTGCGAGAAATGCAATTTTTTGACTTTTGAATGTATCACAATTCAGAAAAAGAAATTGCATTGTAACTTTTTACAAAAAGTTGCATATCTTTTTTGTTTATTGGCCAAAAAGGCTGTAGTTTGAAAATTTTATGTAGAAACTATTAAATGTTCGAATTTGTTACAGAAATCCCACAGGGTGTTTCAAGAAATGCAAGTTTTTGACCTTTGAAAGTATCAAACTTTAGAAATAAAAGTTGAAATATTTTCTTACAAAAAGCTGAATATCTTTTTTGTTTCTTAATTCAAAAGGATAATATTTTCTAAATTTCATTTTGAAATATTGAGTGTTTGATTTTATAATACCTTTTCTACAGAGTGTTTCTAGAAGTAGATAGATTTTGACCTGAGAATTTACCAAAATTCAGAAAAACAAATTGACATTTATTTTTGTGCAAACTATTGCACAACTTTTTTGTTTATTTTTTCAAACGAATTTTCTTTTCTAAATATTACTCAAAAATAATACGTGATTAATTATGCATTACCTAATTGTACAGGGTATTTCGAAATAATCAAGATTTTAACCTGGAAATATAACAAAATTAATAAAATAAATTACCCTTAAATTTTTACAAAAAGCTACACAACTTTTTTGTTTTTTAATCCAAAAGAATGATTTTGTCTGAATTTTTTCGTAGATATAATAAATATTCGAATTGCCAATACTAATACTACAGGGTGTTTTGATAAATGCAAGATTTTCACCTGCAAATGTATCAAAATTCAAAGAAGGAAATAAACATGCAACTTTTTACAAAAATTTTAATAACTTTTTTAATTATTGATTCAAGAGAATGAATCCTTCTATATATTATTATGTTGAAACAATGAGTTTTTAATTTTATAATATCTTTCCCACAGAGTATCAAAAAGTACAAAATTTTCACCTGTGTATGGATTAAATTTTAAAGAAGAAAATCGAAATTTAGCATTTAACAAAAATCTCAATATCTTTTTTGTTTAAACTCTCAGCAGCAGAATTTTTTTACATTTTATAAAGAGAAATAACGACAATTTAATTTTCCAATAATGATCTAATTCAGACTTTGAAAAAATTTGCAAATAGTCCTGAAAATGACAAAAAATTAAAGAAAGAAATTCCCAATGAAATAAATATAAATTTGAGGAAATTTGTAATCAAATCTTTAACATTGATCAAAATTTTGTTAAATATTGTTGTAAATGTTGTTGTTAAAAGGTGGATGACAAGTTTGGGGTACATTTGTCACCCAGGCATTGAACCATCTACGATTTGAAGACATCTTCAACGAGTTTCATAACAAATTTTCGCTTTTACTCAAAATTTGGTTCAAGTTCGATTTCATAGGTCACAGCGGTCATCATCTTCGGCATCTTTGCTTTCCTCCGCATCTCGAAACTTTTACCAGCACGAATTGATCGGCTGCTAGCATTGCGTTGGCCGCATTGCGTAAAGGTCACCATCGAATCGATCAGCACAAGACATTTCATTATGTCTAAACATTCCAAAAAGGAAAAAAGAAACAAAAAATCCACATCTACATCCATTGCCAAGTCAAAATCTCTCTGAGCCATCTTACGTGTCATTGACGAGAGACAAAGATGACCAATGATCTATACATCGATCCATGGTTGTATTTAAAAGGATTATTTGATTATCTAATCGACGATGAAGACAACGAAAATAACCCACAACTTTTGTAATCATTTCGTGCACTTTTTCCACGAAAGAATGATGACAAGTGGGGCAAATAATTTTGGGCGCTTTCATCGCGCTATAAAAACACGCTGAGATGCTTTGGAAGTCATCACACATCGTCGAGTTCGTCGTAGGAACAAACGCCCAAGAAATCCTCCAGTTCAAAATGAAAGTGGTCAGTGTAATTGGACTGGATTCAAGAAAGAAGATTCAAGGATTAATTTGAAATTCGTAATTTCAGTTGGTTGTTTTCGCCGTTGTCGCTGCTGTCGCTCTGGGTGCTCCGCAAGGTGCTGATAAGGATGCGGTCATCCTGAAGAACGAACTGGATAATATTGGTGTTGATGGTTACAATTATGCGTAAGTTGTTCAAGATTTTTCTGAAGAAGAAGAAGACCAAGAAAAAGAAGAACAAGAAGAAGAAGAAGAAGAAGAAGAAGAAGAAGAAGAAGAAGGGTTGGTAAAAATTTTTTTGATTTTTTGATTTGCAGATATGAAACCAGCAATGGAATCTCGCAACAAGAACAAGGACAATTGATCAATGCTGGTTCGGAAAATGAAGCCATCGCGGTTCGTGGTCAATTCAGCTACGTTGGTCCCGATGGTGTCACCTACACTGTCACATATATTGCTGATGAAAATGGTTTCCAACCTCAAGGTGCCCATATTCCTCAACCTCCACAATGATCTGAAGAATCCGAAGGAAACTTCTAGGGGATTCTGACCGATCGTTTCTTGTATATAGTTGATGCTCAAATAAATTAACTTGTTTTTCTTCATTTATATTTTTGTATTGTTTTTCTTCTTCAATTGCCATTACAATTTTTCATCAATTACCATTTTCAAATAGGTACGGATTTTGTTTTCAATTATCATTACCATCTTCAGATGGTTTTTGATGAATTGAGTTTTTTGAATTGCTTATTTTGCAATTGGAATTTTAGCGATTTGTTGACAACATTCAAGAATTTCTTCACATCTTTGGAATTAGTGTCATGGATTGAAGCCAATCAATGAAAAATGAAGAGGTTAATTTATTAACATCTCATTAAAGTTTATTTATACACATTCAATAATTAACATTACCTAAATATGTTTAATTACTTGGAATTTTCACGTTTTAAAAACTTTTTGTAAGTTCTAATTACATACTTAGAATTTAGTTTTTTAGTTGTTTTACAAGAAATATGAATATTAAGAACAGTAAAAGTTCAAATTTTAACAGAAACTTAATGGAAAAAAAGAATAACTATGAACAAATCTTTGATTTTTAATTAAATTTAATGTTATTTAATAATAAACTAGCGGATCCAACAGACGTTGTCCTATACATTTGTCATTAATTTAGAAATTCACTGAAAAAAATATAATTAAAAAAAAAGTTTTGCTGAAAAAGAATTTCGCTGTCTCTGAAATTATTGAAACGATCTGAAAATTTTAAAGGACCTGTTTTCCAGCAACATAAACGTATGTAATACCAAAAATAAAATCTGAAATAAAATCTTTGGTTCGCTAAAATTTCGCTCAAAAAGAATACCGTTAAAAAAGAATTTCGCTATTTCTGAAATTACTGAAACAATCTGAAAAATTAAAAGGGCCTTTTGTTCAGCTACATATACGTATGTACTACCAAAAAGAAATTTTGAAATAAGATCAATGCTTCGCTGAAAATTCCTTAAAAAAGAATACCGCTAAAAAAGAATTTCGCTATTTCTGAAACTACTGAAACGATCTGAAAAATTCAAAGGTCCTTTTGTTCAGCTAGATACACGTATGTAATACCAAAAAGAAATTCTGAAATAACACCAATGATTCGCTGAAAATTCCTCAAAAAAGGAATACTATTAAAAAAAGAATTTCGCTATCTCTGAAATTACTGAAACGATCTGAAAAACTCAAAAGGCTTTTTGTTCAGCTACACATACGTATGTAATGCTAAAAAGAAAATCTGAAATTAGATCAATGATTTGCTGAAAATTTCTTAAAAAAGTATACCTCTAAAAAAATTTCGCTATTTCTGAAATTACTGAAACAATTTGAAAAATTCAAAGATCCTTTTGTTCAGTTACATAAACTTATGTAATGCCAAAAAGAAAATCTGAAATTAGATCAATTATTTACTGAAAATTTCTTAAAAAAGAATACTGCTAAAAAAGAATTTCGCTATCTCTGAAATTACTGAAACGATCTGAAAAATTAAAAGGACCTTTGGTTCAGCTACATATACGTATGTAATACCAAAGAGAAAATCTGAAAGAAGATCAGTAATTCGCTGAAAATTCCTTAAAAAAGAATACCGCTAAAAAAATTTCGATATCTCTGAAATTACTGAAACAATTTGAAAAATTCTAAGGTCGATCCTTTTGTTCAGCTACATAAACGTATGTAATGTCAAGAAGAAAATCTGAAATTAGATCAATGATTTTCTGAGAAATTTTTTAAAAAAGAATACTGCTAAAAAAGAATTTCGCTATCTCTGAAATTACTGAAACAATCTGAAAAATTCAAAGGGCCTTTTGTTCAGCTCAGAAATGGATGAAAACAATTATTTAACATGAATAATATGATAAGTTGCATAAAGTCATTTGGACATCATTTCTTTGAATTATTATACAATTTCAGTTCTTCTTCATGAAATTCTTTGTCCACATTTTTATAAACAGGATCTTTTTGGATTTTTTGTATGTATTTCTGAAAATACAATACATAATTTATAAATTCGATTTTCAAATAAATATTCTTCTAAGTTTTTATTTTTTTTCATTGTCACGTGATTTTAACATTCTTCCTCTTGAAATTTCAACTTGTCTGAAGAAGATTTTTAGATCTACAATTAAAATCAAACAACTAACCTTACTAAAAACCTATAGGTCACCAAAATCAGACAAAAAATATTAAAATTCAATTCAAGATGACACCAAACGAACGAAAAAAAAAAAAGAATTAGTGACTACATTGAACTATTATAAAATTTCAAGTGGGCCTCAGAAACCGTGACACAAACCATTTGAATAATTAATATGAATAATCAGTGTGAAGATGTACCCACAAAATCCTGTTGAACTTGTCGAAATTCGCTATAAAAACAGCGAGCATCTCTCCAACCGTCACACAACAATCTTGTGACACATAGAAGCATCATCTTCAACAGAAACCACAAAAAACTCATTCAAAATGAAAGTGGTCAGTGCTCTATTCATCAACCGAAGAAAAACCGAAATGGTAACGGAAAATTTAACAATTTCAGATCATTGTCCTTGCTGCGTTCGTCGCCATTGCTCTTGCTGCCCCTCAACACGCTGACAAAGATGCCACCATCTTGCGCAACGAGGTTGACAACATTGGTGTTGATGGATACAACTATGCGTAAGTTTTCTCATGGATTGTTTGACATTTCGATGAGGATTTGACATTGGTTCATTTTTGGGGCTTGCAGTTATGAAACCAGCAATGGCATCTCGCAACAAGAACAAGGACAATTGATCAATGCTGGTACGGAAAACGAAGCCATCGCTGTTCGTGGTCAATTCAGCTACACTGGTGCTGATGGTGTCACTTATACTGTCACTTATGTGGCTGATGAAAATGGATTCCAACCACAAGGTGCCCATATTCCTCAAGCTCCACAATAAATTGATTTTTTGATTGATTGATCTGACTGATATGTAAAATCTGTAGGCAAATGTAAATAAGTTTCAAACTCGATGAGTTTTTTTAAATAAATAGTATTGCAGCAAATTATATTTTTTGTTTTTGATCTGAATTGATTTGAAGTTGTTTTATAGATGTTAATTTGAGAGGTTATAGATTTGATCCTGATTTTATTGATTTGACTGATCAAGGATCAATATTTATGCATTGTCGCTGTAATAACAAAACAAAGAGTTCAAGTTTTGCCAAAGATTTGTAAAATGAAATTGTTAATCAAAATGGTTTCTAATGTTTATATTTTCAGCCTCAAAATCTTAAAAATTTTATGGTTTTGGAGATTTCAACTATAGAACAAATTGAAAGACAATTGTAGTTTGGATTTTGATTCTAATATTTATCCTGAAATTATATTTGAAAAGATTTTTTGATTTTTAAATTATTTCTTCAAATCTAAAGAGATTAAAGTTAAATCTGGTTTATTTATTGATTTGATTACTGATTAAAGATTAGAATCCTTGAATTGTTGTCAGAAAATCAAAGAGATGAATCAAAAAAGTAAAGTTTTTTCAAGTTTTGTCAGGATTTATCAAATGAAATTTGTTAATTAAATTGCAGATTTCGAATTTTGAAAATTTTATCCTTGACATCTCCCACTAATTAAAAATAACAATTTTTAAATTGTTAATTGTTATAAAAACAGTGAAATGTTTCAGAGTGGTATTTTCAGGATTTGTGAAATGATATTTTTCATAAAAATTGCAGATTTATAATTTTGATAATTTTATCTTCGATATTTCGAAAACCAGAAGATCTATAAAAAAAGTTTTCAAACATTTTTAATGAAGATTTTAATGCATATATTTCCCTGAAATTAGATTTACAATATATTTATTGGTTTTTCAATTAAATGATCAAATATAGCATTATGTTTAAAAATACTTTAAAAATTTTAAAGGATAGTAAATGAAAAACTAACGAATTTATCATCTTAAAGCTTTAATTAATATTAAATTTAATTAGAAAAAAATTCTTGTAAGATGTTTCTGATTGTTAAATCCCTGGGAATTGACCTTAAATTTCTTAATTTAATTTTCGACTATAAATGTTTTACTTTAATAAATAAACAACAAAAATAACATAATTTTAAAAATTCAAAGGATAATAACTTGAAAATTTAAGGATCTATCATCTTAAAGTTTTATTTAATATTAAATTTGATTAAGAAATATATTTTTTAATAAATTTGTTGTTAATTTTACTTAAATTAACCTCAAATTTCTTGATTTAAATTTTAACAATAGATTTATAGTTCAATCAATTATATTGTAATTGTTATTATATTTGTTATTTTTTCATTTAAAATGTAAAAGGAACGAATTAACTGTAAACCGGAAGTTAGTTATCCTTTGGAAAATAGAACTATTTTAATTTTTCAAAGTTTTCTTTTATTTTATTTATTTCTTTCATTTTCATTCAATTTTAGCTTTCTGGTTTTCCATCATCAAAATTATTTTTTGAAATTAAACAGTAAAAACTGTATTAAAAAGCACCTGCCTTAAATTTTTCTTAAAATTTCAAGAAATCAATTAAAATCCTTAAAAATATTTCATTAAATTCCAATGCAATGTATCAATAAGTTACCATAAAACATTCCTAACTAACATTTAAATAATTGCCAAAATTAGCATACCAGTCTCACATTGTGCAAATTATTTGTAACATCTTCGATTGAATAACCTCAATTTATCTACCAAAAAAGAAACAAGAGTGGGACACAAATTTTGTCACTTTCTTTCAAATTCTATTTTTACCTCTCGATTTTTGACTATAAAAGATTGACAAATTTTTGAACCCATCATCAGTTGATCTTCAACCATCATCCAAGCATCTTCCAAAAAGGATTACCAACAAAAACCAACTTCAAAATGAAAGTGGTTAGTGTTCAATAATTCGCCAATTACAACAATAATTATAAAATTAAGCTACAAGAAACAAATTGGACTAAAATTTCGTTTTGGTTCCAGTTGATTGTTTTCGCCATTGTCGCTGCTGTCGCTTTGGCTGCTCCTCAACATTCTGAAAAGGATGCGACTGTTCTTCGTCAGGAAGTTGACAATATTGGAGTTGATGGCTACAATTTTGCGTAAGTTACCACCATCTTTAATTTTGTATCTAGATTTTCAAGGGCTTTTAAGAAAAGATGTTTCTGATTGTATTTTTTTTTGTTTTTGGTGGATAGATATGAAACTAGCAATGGAATCTCTCAACAAGAACAAGGACAATTGATCAATGCTGGTTCGGAAAATGAAGCTGTTGCTGTTCGTGGTCAATTCAGTTACACTGGTGCTGATGGTGTCACTTATACTGTCACATATGTTGCTGATGAAAATGGTTTCCAACCTCAAGGTGCCCATATTCCACAAGCTCCTCAATAAATGACCCAAATTTAGACTGATGTGAAAAAAATGTAAATTGTAAATTGTAATTGTAAATTCTAAATTTTATATTGTGTTCAATGATTTCGATTTGAATAAAAGATGTGCAAAAGAATTTTTGTAGTTTTCAATGAAGAAATATTTCAGTTGGTAAAATAATTGGTTCAAGGATCTTAAGATTTTAAAACCATAAAAACAGAGTTACTAATTTTTCTTAAAAAAAAAAAATAGAATACAAAAGGAAATACACAAATGGGAAATGAAAAATGTTACATTGGAAGATAAGTCGAAAGAGGTTGCTCCAAGAACTGATGCTGTCATTAAAGGACAAAATATCCTTCATATAAAGCAATAAAAAAATGTTAATTATCAAAAAAAGTGTTTTTCTAATAAAAAGATTAACAAAATGTTACGTTTTCAATTTTGTAGTCTCAAGATCTTAAGATTTCAAGGTTTCAATGTTTCAAGGACTCAAGGTCTTAAGGTTTGAAAGTTTCAAGGTATTAATGTCTTAAAGAATTGAATGAAAATATAAATTAACAATTTTTGCCAAAAAATGTGATCATAATTATGTGAGTTCTAAAAGGAATATACAAATAAGAAATTGAAAAATAAAAAACATAATTTTTACTCTAAAATATCAATAAAAAATATGTCCTTAGATGTCAAAGAAAAAATCAAAAATAAAAAGATTCTAAGAAAGATATCCAAGAAAAAATGCTGTCATTTCAGAAATATCGAGAAAATCAAATGTAATCAGAAAAAAATGGTCAAAAAATGAAATATTCTTTTTAAACATTAACCAATTGTTATCTTTTTTCACACTTGGAAGGTTTTTAAAGTCAAAGACTCTATAAAGCTAATGACCAAAAAGATTATGATTTAATAAGAATCCTTGAACTTGGGAAGATTCCAGAAAGGTCTTTTAATATTTAGAATTTCCAAAAACAAAAATCTTAAGGACTCATTTATTTGTCCATTTGTTGGGGACAATATTTATTCGAAAAATCTTGAATCCTGAAGATCCATAATCCCATGGTATTAAAAAGGTCCTAATAATAGTATCCCAATTTGGAATAACTTAAAGAAAACCTCATTTTTTATCCTTGAAGTGATTGAATTTAATTAGCAATTAACATATAACTTCAAACGTCAAAATTTAAGGACTTTTACTTTTTGAAAGGAATCCAATTTCAAAATTCAGAGTTTAACTTTAAATTGGATTTATGGTAACTTAAACACTTCAATCTGTTTTTTGCCTAAAATGAAGACATATTTCAAAGTTAACAGCTAACAACATTTTTTTTTTTAAATAAAGGACTGAAAAAATTGTTTCAAAACGGATTTAAAGTTTCGAGATGATTTTTCATGACACCAAACACAAAAATGATTTCTAAAATCCTTCTGGCTCCTTCTGGAATAAAATGACCATGAAGATAAAAAAACATCTAGAAAATTCCGGGAGATTCTCAAAGAAAAACAAATTTATTTCATTTGCTTTTATTAAAACTTCATCAAGCGTTCTTGAAATTCAACGATACAATGACCCTATGTACAAAAAAATCCTTCAGACCTTCAATCCTTCGATCAATGCCACCATTTTTATTTTGGAATATGGGCTCCTTCCGGTTGGAAACCATTTTCATCCGCAACATAATTAACTGTATAAGTCACTCCATCCGCTCCTTTATACGTGAAGGACCCACGAACGGAAATGCTCTCATTTTCACTTCCGGCGTTATTCAGTTGTCCTTGTTCTTCAGCTTGAATCCCATTACTGGTTTCATATCTAACAAACAAAACAAAATCATGTTTCTTCCTTCCGTTTTTTTTCCTTCTTCACTATTTTTTTTTTGTTATTTCTTACGCCCATTTGTATCCATCAACACCAATATTCTCCAAGTCATTTCGAATGACAGTTGCGTCCTTGTCTCCTTGAGGGGCACCTTGAACGACCACCCCAACAAACAGTCCAATAAAGAGGGCGCTGATCTACCACACAAGATTTGAAAAAAAAATAACAGCAATTTTTTTTTGAAATTTTTCTTTCACATTTTTTGATGGGTTTTTTGAACTACTCACAACTTTCATCCTGGCCGAAAACTTGTCGTTCACTGTTATGTTGAAGATGCAACGATGATTGCTTCAAGTTTATTACTGGTGCGTATTTATACTGTCTGGATGACATATAAGCGAATTGCATGCAGATGGGAAAAATGTGCAGACGGCGAAAATGCGAGAGGCAATCAAAAGGTGAGGAAAATTTGCATATGCTGCCCCCACTGGCTGTTGATAATTCTTTTTTCAAAACAAGTTTTTGATATTTGTGTGCAATCACAATTTAGTGTTCATCAACTTCTTCGGAATGCAATTAAATGTTAACCAATTTTTATTCACTTACATCTGATCAATTAAAGATTTCATTAATTTGTAATTTTTGTATTTTAATAACAAAGTTACTTCAATACAAAAAAACCAATAAAAATAATATTTAAAATCCATAATTTATGATAACATTTTATCAGAGAAAAACATTTATGAAAAATATTGAAAAAAAAAACATTAATATGAAAACATTTTTTAAAAATCACATCACTAATAATTTGATCATTAATTAATTACGAAAATATCATTAACTTTAAATTGAGTTCAATATCATCTATTTAGAAATGCAATTTTTTGCAATTTTTTTTTCAATTTTTTCTGACATTTAAATTCCACAAAGTTACTTCAATAAAAACATTAAACAAATGTTTAAAAATCAATATCAATATATAAAATTTTAGCAGAAACAAAAATTAATAAAAAAAATTTAAAAGGCAAATTATGAAATATTTTTTTAAATATCATACTTTAGGCAACATAAGATACATGAATATGAGGTTGCCTATAATCATAATACTAATAATTTCATCATTGATTAATTACAAAAATAACATTAACTTTAATTTGAGATCAATATCATTTTCTTCGAAATAAAATTAAATGTTAATTAATTTTTCTTCTTTGATTTAATTTTTTTTATTTTTTCTATCATTTAAATTCCAGAATGTTACTTCAATACAAACAATACAAAAAATCTTTAAAAATCAATATCAATATATAACATTTTAAGAGAAATAAAAATTAATGAAAAATGTTGAAAAAGCAAAATATGAAATAATTTTTTAAAATATCAGACTTTAGGCAACAAAAGTTACAGAAATATGAGGTTGCATATAATCACATCATTAACAATTACATCATTGTTTAATTATGAAAATAACATTTCTTAAAATTGAGTTCAATATCATGTTCTAAGCAATTATTATTCATTGATTTTAAAATTTCATTTAATTTACTTAAATTTTTCCCATTTAAATTTCATAAACTTCTTAAATTCAAACAAATATTATAAAATGTTTAAAAATTAATATCAATATATGATAAAATTTTTGGAGGAATAAAAAGTAATTTAAAAGAATGTTGAAAAAGCAAAATATGAAATAATTTTTAAAAATATCAGACTTTAGGCAACATAAATTACATGAATATTAGGTTGCCTATAATCACATCACTAATAATTGCATCACTTGATTAATTAGAAAAATAACATTAAAAATTGAGTTCAATATCATCTCAATTAACATCTCTTCAACCTCCAACTCATTTCACTGCAATGAATCACGTTTAACATTGAAAAATTTGAATGTGAAATTAGCCGAAAAATTCGTTAGTGACAGGCATCGAAAACTAGTTTCATCGTCCCGCAGGTATGCAAATAAGTGGGGTGTTAATGGCATTTTTTATCCATCTTAAGACACACATCTTCATCACCTCAACGAGTATATAAAGCCGAAATTCCGACGAAGAATCCATACAGTTGTAACTGTGCAATAACAAACAACCAACCGACAAGATGAAAGTGGTAATTGGATAGACATTACATTCGTTGGTGTTAGATAACAATAATTTGGTGATTCTTGCAGATTGTTGCTCTTGCTGCCCTTGTTGTTGTCGCGTTGGCTGCCCCACAAGGCGCTGATAAGGATGCTACCATCGTGAAGAGCGAACTGGAGAATATCGGTGTTGATGGATACAACTGGGCGTGAGTGGTCCTCGAAGGATGAAGATTTCCGGATGGTAATGTGGTTTGGGTTGCAGGTATGAGACCAGCAACGGGATTCAGGCTCAAGAACAGGCGACATTGAACAATGCTGGTACGGAAAATGAGAGCATTTCCGTTCGAGGATCCTTCACTTATATTGGTGCTGATGGTGTCACTTATACGGTTAATTATGTGGCTGATGAGAATGGTTTCCAACCGGAAGGTGCTCATATTCCCAAGAATGAATGAGGATTCGATGGTGTCGTTTGTTTATAAGATTTGTATATAATTTCTACTGACCGAAAACGTTAAGGATAATGCTGTAAAATGTGAGACGATAAATAAAGAAAGCTCTTGAAAAAAATTCTAATTATTTGTTTTTTATGTTGTTATTGTTGCTTAAAGGAGTTTATTGTTTATTTTGTGTGGTGAACATGCGATATTAAAATTAAATATTAAAATTAAAATTTTCATCAGGAAAGAAATTCAAAGAAGGAATCTATGAAAGAATGAAAAAAAAATTAAAGTACATCAAAATTTGTCTAAGGATTTAGTTTTTAGGCCAATTATTTATGAAGTAATTATTTTGTAAATTAACTATTATGTGAGGTAATTGTACCAAAAGAAGAAGAAATTTGTAATTAATTTCTACCAAAAAAAAAAATTCTAAGAGAAATTTGTAAAAATGAAGAAAAATATAGTTCTTCAAAATGTTTCTATGGATTTGTTTCTTATTGTTGTTGTTTCTCGAAGAGTCCATTGGTATTTTTTGTTTAGTGAATCCAGGATATAACAATATGATTTAAAATGTCCATCTTCAGAGACTTTTCAAGAAGGAATCTATAATAGAAAGAAGATGAAGAATAAAATACTTCAAAATATTTTTTTGGATTTAATTCGTAGTCCAATTGTTGAAGATATAATTAATTTTTAAATAATCTATATGCATATATGAGTTGATGATATGAAAAGAAGGCAAAATTTGCAATTAATTTTTGCCAACAAGAAAATTCCAAGAAGACATTTTAACAAATAAGAAGAAGGATAAAGGACTCAAAATGTTTGTCAGAATTTCTTTCTTGTTGTTGTTCTTAAAATAGATTGAATATGAATACTGTTAGTTTTTTGTGTACTGAATTCAGGATATAAATTTGCAAGTACTTTCTACCAACAAAAAAATTCAAGTAAGAATCTTTACAAAAAAAGAAGCGAAAAAATAAAGTACTTTAAAATATTTTTAAGTGTTTAGTTACAACTCCAATTTTTGATAAGTAATCTGATTTGATGAAAAAGAACTGAAGAAGAATTTTGTAATTTTTACCAACTGGAAACTTCCAGGAAAGAAAATTTATAAGAAATAAAAGAAAGGAAATAAAGTACTTGAAAATATTTCCAAAAAGTTCTTTTTGTAATTTTTATTATGGTCCTTTGTTCCTCCTTGGTGTAGTAAATTCAGGATAATGATATCTGATTGATGATATCAAAGATTATCAATAAGAAGGATGTTCAATTTAATTTCTACTGGGAATAAAGTTCAAAAAGAAATTGAAATAAAAAAGAAAATGAATAAGAAGTTGAACAAATTATTATAGGTTTATCTTTTTTGGAATCGTTGAAGATGCAATTAGTTGGCAAATAATTCATTATTGTTGTTATTTTCTGTTGTCCTAAAATGAAGAAATTGGTAATTGTTCATAATACCAAAACATTTCAAGAAAAATAAGTTTGTAGATAATTTCTATCTACAAGAAAATTTCAAAAAGAAATCTAAAAAAGTAGAATAAAATATTTGAAGATATTCCTAAAGGTTTATTTATTTTTCTTGCTGAATGTTATTAAAGATATCTACAATTAATTTATTGTTATCAATTTGTTTGTTGCCATAAAATCAGGACAATGAAAATTGAGTTGATCAAAAAATGTCATGAAGAAAAAGTTTTTACAATAAGATATTATTTTAAAACTATAGTTCAACAAATTCTTGAATTTTTTTTTTAGTTTCAACATTAGTAATAATTCATCTGCAATAAATTTTCATATAATTTCATTCAGTCATATAAATTTTGTTGTTTAAAAATTATTCATCCCTTTTTTATAATATCATACAATAGTTTCAAATCTTTTGAAATTTACAATTTTCAGAAAGGATAACTTTCAGATACCTCACAAAATTGAAATTCCAACAGGAAAATCTTTCAAGAAAATCATTCTCTATTAACTTTCATCAAAAATTTCAAAAGAATTTCAAGAATTTTTCGAATTGCTTCTTTATTTACATTACTAACATTAAACATTAAAATATGTACAGAATTTCGAACACATTTCCATTCAATCTTCCATGGGCAGTAATCAACATTCAGTTATCCTCCATCATCACCACCATCATCCAATTATTTGGGAATATGGGCACCTTCCGGTTGGAAACCATTCTCATCAGCAACATAATTAACGGTGTAAGTGACGCCATCAGCTCCAGTGTAAGTAAAAGATCCACGAACGGAAATGCTTTCATTTTCGGTACCAGCGTTGTTCAATTGTCCTTGTTCCTGTTGGGAGATGCCATTGCTGGTCTCGTACCTGCAACCAACCCAACGTCATCAGTTACCAACCGCCAATTGGCAGCCATCTTGGATACACTTACACGAAGTTGTATCCATCAACTCCAATGTTATCCAGTTCGCTCTTCACGACGACAGCATCCTTATCAGCCAGAACAACAGCCACAAGGGCAGCAAGAACAAAAATCTAAGTGACAACAAAGAAAATTTTATTAGGAAGTTGTATCTCTTTGAAAAATTGTCTTCGAGTTCTTTTTGAACTGAATCTTCTTGATATTTACCACTTTCATTTTGAGTTTGAATTGCAGACAGTTGATACAAAACTGAATAATCCATCTTGATCCTTTTGCTATTATATAGTTGGTTGCATTTTGGTGATTTGCATGGGTGAATTCCCCCTCCAAATTTAATTTTCAATGTCTATGATGAAGAAAGATTGATCAAAATGAAGAAGATCCAAAAGTATTTCTGTCAAACAACTTTTACGTTTTTTTTTTTTATTTGGTGATAGGTGTTTATTACTGGATAAATTATTATTGGATGACATAATATGCATATGCATGCAAATTTTAATAGAATTGCTAAAATAACTTACAATTAAAAGTAATTTTTGTTATTGTGAAAGTTCAATTTTAACAACTGATTTTCAATAATTACAAAACGTCCATTTTGTTTAATATTTCGTGCACTTATTAAATAATAATCACATCTGATAACAAACGTCAAATTATTTGTTTGTTATGTATTACTCGTTGCTAGGATATTTTGAATCCATGTAAACAAATCCCTTTTTTATTTAATTGATTTTCAAGTTAACTTTCAATTGCAATTTTTTAACCATTAATTAATCGAAGTAATAATTTGCATATGTGGATGGTTTCGTTGGTAATAGTTCAAGTTCATCGTGACACCAAAAATTCCTCAACATCTTAACATAAAATACGTTTTATTGATTGTGAGCTGTAATCGTTACACTAATCGAAACCAAAATGTTTTTTGGCTTGTGCCAGTCGTTTTTCTAGACTTATTTATGGACGATTAATGTTTATAAATGTGTACAAGGTCTTCAAAAAACATCTTAACCTAAATTTTTTTCAAAAAAAAAATTCTAATGTAGGTTCATTGTTTATTTTGAATTTCCAAATTGAATGAATTCCTTTTCAATTTCAACGTTTACTTTTTAGGTTAGAATTGATCAGGATTAATGTGAACACTCAATAGATGAAATTTGAAGATGCGCGACAATTTGGCGCATCTCAAACACCAAACGAGTTTTTTAAAGGTTAAAATTTGTTAATATCGACATACCAAAAAAAAAGTGTCATCTTACAGCCATGATTTTTGAAGTTCGAAACTGGTCATCCATTCATATTTGAATGTGCATCCAAAATGTAAACCCCTCTTATTCAAAAATATCTTCATAATCAATCAAAAAATTCCTCGTCATCAACAGACTCGTATATAAATACGAAATGTACTCCTTCGAAATCATTCAGTTTTGTGATAACTGTGCAATCTCAAACACATCAAAATGAAAGTGGTGAGTACCAAGACATTTGCTGGAAGATATATAATCATTGATGATTATCCTTGAGCAGATCTTCGCCCTTGCTGCCCTTGTGGCTGTTGCGTTGGCTGCCCCACAAGGCGCTGATAAGGATGCTGTCGTCGTGAAGAGCGAGCTGGACAACATTGGAGTTGATGGATACAATTTCGTGTAAGCACTTCGTGATGCACATCCAAGATGGCTGCCGATTGGCGGTTGGTTACTGATGGTGTTGGGTTGGTTGCAGGTACGAGACCAGCAATGGCATCTCCCAACAGGAACAAGGACAATTGAACAACGCTGGCACTGAAAATGAGAGCATTTCCGTTCGTGGATCCTTCACCTACACCGGAGCTGATGGCGTCACTTACACTGTCAACTATGTTGCTGATGAGAATGGTTTCCAACCGGAAGCTGCCCATATTCCAAAATAGGATGTTGATGAAGATTTGTACATAGGCAATGTTGTTATCACGTCGAAGTCAGTTGTGTAGTTTGTATGTAAATAAAGTAAAGCAATGATTGAAAATTTTGTTGTTCCATTCTTTCTGAAGCTTCAATTTGGATGCAGATCCAAATATATTTCAATTCAAAGTAATTAACATTTAATTGCAACGATTAATAATCTTTTTGTGACCTTAACAAATCACATAAAATTAATTATTACTACAATTAATCAGTAGCCTAATGGATTTTAATTGACATTAACATCAATTAATGAGATACAATCAATAGATAAAATGATTGATTTGTTTGTTGTTTGAAGCTTGAGCCAATTTCCTATTATTTTAAATAAATTCTTCAAGTACAACTTCTTAATGAAGATTAAAATGTAATTTATTTTGTTATATTCTTTGTGCATTTGTGTATCCTGTTTAATCGAATAAAATAGTGCGCTTGCGCAGATTAAAATTCACAAAATGTTTGCTAACTTCACATCACATTTCATAACTGTACGAACCAATAAAATCAAAGGATTTTGAATAATTTCAAATTCCCGCATTTTTTCTAGAATACAGCGCATGCGCATCAAGCAATTTGTTACCACGCAGATGCAAATCCTGAGGCTCACTCCATATATTGTATACTTAAAGGATCAACTCTGAATACAAACAAACGGTAAACGTCATTATAATAGCATTTATACTTCAAAATTTAATAAAATTGCAGGAAAATACCATCTAAAAACAAAAAAACGATAATTTATTGTTTCCCCATTCACCAAAGAGGATATTTCATCTGCGTGAAGAAAGGAAACAGGAAGATTCGAAAAGGTTATCAATTAACTCTTCAAGGATAATTGTTGCACTCGTTGGTGACATCAGAACCTCAATATTTAAATGTGCAGCAAAATAACGAAAGATTTTATAGATTATGAATGCAAATTAATCTTTCGATCAATAACTAATTTGGTATATAAACTATTGTGCAGATGACATCCAGTCATCATATCAAAATCACCCAAGATACAAACAACCGCAATGAAATTCGTAAGTAACCTTTATTATTCGCCAATTTAAAATTACAAAAAAATGTGATTACAGCTCATTATCTTTATCGCCATCTTCATGACTGTCTTTGCAAGACCACAAAACTTCCGCATTAACAACTGGGACTCTGGAAACATTGTCAGCAATGGATATAACCATGGGTAAGAATTGAATTCCCACAGGAACTTGCTGTAATTGATTTTGGTTCCAGAAGATTGAGGCATTATGAGAGCAAAAATGGCGTTTTTGAGCAACAACGAGCACGGTTGGTTCACTACATGGTTATCTATTGCCCTTTCAACCATAATGATATTGATGATACTGTAATCATCCATCCCGAGTATCCAGAAAAGATGGAACCAACTTATACACCTTTTCCACCTTTTGCATCTGCAGGTGCAGGAAATGTTGGGGATACTCCACCATCAGAATATCCAGTAAGTGCCAATTAATCAATCACTTTATCACGAAGAAGTTACCTAATTTACAAATATCATACTATACATGATACAAATATTTTACGTGTAATGTGTGTTGCCTATAGTAACTCTACATTTTGAAGAATTATTTTGTATCTTTTGTAATTTCAGTAATTGAATGGAATTTATGTATGAATACCATTCAGTCAACAGTATCTTTAAGCCTAATACCTCTCGACAAAGAAACGGAGTGAAAATGAGATGATTTTAGTAAAATTATATTTTTTAATTACATCCTTATTGTTAACTATTATTCAAAGAGAATATAATATCTTATATTATGATTACAATTCATAATATAGAATTAAATATATTCTTTAGTGATTTTTGAAAATATCAGGGATTTTCTCGAAGAGGGGAAAATGTATTTCTCCCACCACAGATTTTCCGATACCCTAACCTTGAAATATGTTTCAAATGTCAAATTGATACGAGCAGCACACGTTCAAATTTGCAATGATTAATAAGTGATAGTGAAAGAACAAAAAACACCTCCAAGATTGCAAATGTGAGTAGAACTTCTTTTGAAATTTACGCAGCACCTATAAACACACGACTAGCACACGACAAAATACAATAAATCAGCCGAAACGAAGAAGCGCATTGCAAAGTTGCTCAGCAAGGTGGATCGGTGTCATCTTCAGCGTCATCATCAAGTTGCTCGTCCGCATTTCGAATATACAATATGCCAAATTGCTAACGCGTTACATAATAAGATTGTTATGTCATTTCTATCGTTCAGCTCAGCGTAGCATCTATCGTTTCGTTTTGAACGCCCGAATTTCTGATCGAGTCGCATAGACAGATGGCTAATGATGTTGTTCAGTTGTTCGAAATGGTCTTTCTCCAGCTGAGAGTTGCTCCCACCTGTGGTGCACGTAGCATCATTCGCAGCACAAATTCGTGCTTCAATCCGTCAATTGAATTGTTAATAATTCCAACGCAGTTGTGAATTACCTGTGCAAACTTGTGCAATATTCGCTTTTATATGCTCATATGAACATACAATCGCATGCAGGAATCGTATGTAAAAGATGAGTTTACCAAAATTCTCTAACAATAAATACATATTTTCCATACATCAAGAAAACAAAAGAATGCAAATCATAATATATTGTGGTTCATTTGTTTGCAAAATAAACAGTCAGCCATCTTGTCTTGCAAAATGCAGTTCATGCAGTGCTGTTGCTTAGCTAGCGTTGTGATTATTCATAAGACCGGTTTACATTCATATTAATTATCGTTTCTGTAGTGTATTGCACTTATTTCGCGTAGCTTTTCGCACAAATACTAATTCTCCATTCCAACACGTACAAACAAATGAATTGTGTGCAAAAAGACCGGTGAAAACCATCTTAACCAACAAATTTACTGTGACCTGGTGCCTTCTCTGGTAAAATATATAAATCTTTAACATATGATCAAACAACTGATGAAATAATGCTTTTAACTATTATTTTATGTAATTTCAAACTTAGTAACTAGTTTAGTGGTTGTAAAATAAGTAATTTGTGTGTTTCTTACAGGATACATTGAAGCAGTAGTGCTTCGCTTTCAATGAACATATCAACACCCAAATTCAGCAGCGAAACAACACAGGTGCAAGGTATGGGATGGTTCATCACAGCAGGAAATTGTAAGTATATCATTTAATCTTAAATTGAATATAATAATATTAATAATAAAATATATGTTTCAGGTCCATTCTTTGCTGGTGTTCATTATATGTTGAGATGGATTCAGCAGTTAAGTTAAAATCAATGTAGTTATCTCTACATTGAGCTCATTCACAAGAAACACAGGCAGATACTCAGCTTATGTGAACCTTGAAAAAATTTGGACTATGATTGTGTAATTATATTAAGGCACTATATGTATTAGAAATTCTGCTCTTGATAATTGTTAGTGCTGCTCAGCAAATGTAATTTAGAGGCTGATGCAGATTGTCACCTGCAAAATTTAACTCCGCTATACCCGTCCCAAGCCGGGGGCCTTATCATGCAAGAGAGATAAGGAAGGAGGAGGGTTCGAGGAGTAACACCTCGTTAAAAAACCAGGGTACAACTGGCTCCGGTTGATAGCACTCTGTAAGGGCTCCTGGTCCAGGGTTACAGGACTTACACCACCAGAAGCTGCTACCAAACAGTCTAGGTAAGTTATATGAACAATGTTTTTAGTTAAATACATGACTAACAATGTTGCTTATTCTTTTACAGTTATGCAATTGACTGATGAAAGCTCAATCAGTTGCCAATTGCAATCTTCAAGATTATGGAGTCTTCACCCAACAGCTATTTTTAACAGCTAATGTAAGTCATAAATATTCATTGTTCTTTTCTTAATCACTAACACAATTTGATTATGTAGATATGTGGTGCAATGCAAATGATGATGGCAGCTCAGTAATTGCCCATCAACTTCAAGAAGACCACATTCTTCAGCATTCCCCAACTTCCGGTCCAGAGTGAGGACCCCAGGTTCCAGTAGCACGGCGTTGCTACCAATATGTCATCAAGCATGTCACATGGTATGTATCACATATCAATATAATTTATTTCAGTTGATACATTGTAAAAGGAATGATGGGACTTGTTAGTAATTCATATGATCTTTTTCAGATATTTTGCCAATTATGAGTTGTTGCTTGTGGCGCAGGTTTGTGACTAGGTGTTTCAAATGCAAAGGCATCAACGCAGACGACTGCTTTGAACATCTAGTCATTTTTTACTGTCTATTTTTCTTTCTCTTCTCTTATTAAGGGGTCACCAAAAGGATTAAAATGTTAGGCCAACTACAAAGTAGTTTCAAATTGTGTATTCAATAATAAGAACATGTACATGGGTTCATTGCTAAAAAATTACTTGTTCTGGGTACATAAAACTAACTGAGATCTGAGATTGTGATTGGGGATTCAATTACAGTCAAATAAGTTCTTAATATTTCATTAATTATCAGTCATTTCAAAACTGTTCTTAAATTTTTAACATTTATAGCTAAATCAAACACTTACTTTGCCTAATATGTAACATATGAGAACATGGCTCATCTTTTTTTTACTGTTTCAGGTCTCTAGAGGGCGGTTTCGCGTATCGTTCCGAATAACGCGCGATTTGCTTGATGATTTTCGGCCGGTATAAATCATCATTAATCATTAGTTTATCGCACCTGGAGAGGTAACGAAATACTCTGCGAGTTCGTGCTCTTGTTGTAATTACAATTGTGCTGTAAAGTAGAGTCATCTCAGCCGTTCCTTTTGGGACTGAGATT
>JARJDZ010010050.1:0-22180 GCA_030264555.1 Aleochara sp. GC000083
CTCGCTGAGCTCGACTGTGACTTACTCAGCACGAAGAAAGCAGATATAGGTGCGTGCAGGTGTGCTTTCTTATCAATTTGCAGAACAACAACAATTTGCGTCATCAGCACCCTGGCGCGCTGGAGCGTACACAACCCCTTATTCCGAAAAATCGCCCGGGAAAACTTAGCGCCATTGGAAAGGGCTTTTCATTTTATGCAAAACAAAGTTTGATTCAAATTTTTCGGTCGAGGCATTCTCAAGTTATGGACATATTTAAGTACTATCGGATTTTTCCATTGGGAAAATTAGAAAAACTAATATATTTCAAATACTAATGGGGGAATATTAACCTTTAATAGGGCTTCTTTAATATACTGCAAAAATTTTTACAATCGGTGCAATAGTTTTCCTGTAATCTTCAAAAAACCTTGCAACATTAATTTGGAAGAGGTTCTGGAAAGTTCCACAGAAAGTTAACATAAATATAGTCGTTTATTTATCATTCATTCAATAATTTAATTGCAATATAAATAACTATGAAGATATCGCAAAACTACTGACAATAAGAGTATTCAATCAATTATACAATCCACTTAAAGATACGAAGACAAAATGATGTCAACTCTATGAAGCCACTTAAAAAGTCGACCAAGCCAAGAATTCAAAAAGTCAAATAAAAAGAATAAAATATAATATTATACGTTTGCATTTTGATACTTTTTAAAACATATGTAATATCACTCTCCAACAATCATACTTTTTCGCGAAAATTCGTTACAATTAATTAAATAACTTAAAAGTTATCATAAAGTATCATATCATGGGAATTTGTACTAGTTCCATAATTACAGGTCAATTTTAAAGTGTCATAATACCAGAATGATATCCTTATTAGTTTTTGAATATCATCATCGTTACAGTGATTAGGAAAAAATGGTCTATGAACGTTGGGAATAAAAATCCTCTGTGTTTATCTTTAGGCATTAGCTACAATTTAAGAAATGAAATACTTTCTGTGGACCTTCAAACAACTTTTTACTCTAACTTCCATCTGAAAAATCTTAAAATCAGTTTAGAAACATTAACAATAATTCTGTTATATTCAGGCGTTTTGAAGCTTAGTTCTTCAGGATTATAATGATCGCCTTCGTACAGCATCGAAAAATTGTTCAAAACTCCTATATTATAATATATAAAAGACTCTAAAAGCATTGCAAACAGAGACAATGAGTAGCGATTAAGCCATTTTTTGTACCACAGTTGCCCCTTACACAATCCCACCACAAAGTTTCATCATGAAGATAAACTCGAAGAGCTTTCAGACCGATCCCACCCTCGTCCAACCACACAATACGCCTTTGTGTCGTGTTTGCATGTAAATATTTCAATAAATGCGTAATTGTTTTTTAATGCCGAGGTGTATAATGCACCCTGCGGACGAAGATCATTGCCGCCGAAGGAAAAACACGATCGCTGAAGGATGTTTACCATCATCCTTGTGTAATCCTCCCTCACCAACCATCTACACCCACGCAAACATACACAAACATGTCTTGCTTGTCTCTTCATCTACGCCGCCGTTCATCGACATGTAGACGAGTGTTTCGGTGCTTAATGGCCTCAGCCTTCCATCTCTTCTGTCTGCACGGCCGTGAAGCCTTCTTCCTGCTACGACTGCCATTCCGCTGGCCATTCAGCCACCCCCAGAGCCACCACGCGCTCTCTCTTTGCTCCTCTATATTTGATGAAACGAGATAAATATCGTCCCCCGCGCAAGAAGCATCGCTGGATTTAATAGGGTGGAAGCGAGGCGAATGGCGAAATGAAGGCGAACGCCACCGCCGACCGAAAGACATGGAGGCGGCAGTCGGACGGGAGTTTGCTTGGGCGTCTGGTTGAACATTGATACAGCATGTCGACGACGACGACGACGATGGCGGAACAACGAGGAAATCTAGGCAATAATTTATGGAAATCGATTCAATGGGACGTTTCGTTAAGTCGTTGCGAAATTAGGAACGCATGGGCTATTCCAACTATTCCGGGTTTCTTTTTCATTGTTGTTGATGAGTCCTTAGAGTCCTTCATCAGAGGAGGTGCCATATTTGCTCCGAATATTATGTGAAAGTCTTATGCTTAATAAGGTTAAAGTCAAATCTACGCAATATTCCAAAAAAACAACTTCCGATTCTTCAATTTCAAAAGTAATACGTGAGAAAATATAGTGTGAATTTCATTATTAAAATTCAAGAAATCCTTATGAAAATTTTTAGATCAGATACCATATTATGAAGGTCCAACTCTTTAACTTTCGAAATTTTTAAGAACGAACCTGATATCTCAATTAGTTTCGAAGATATTCAATTTTGATTGAAACCATATCTACCATTTGTTATACTAATTTCCTACGGAATATTTTAAAAATTCAAATAAACAAATCGAAAGGTAAAAATGTGACCTTTCATTTGCTTTTTTAATCATGAAAATCGGCCCAGTAGTTTTCGAGTTATGGTCAAAAGAAGTCTTATGGAAATTTACATGGGGATTCAAACCGGAAACATGCCCTCGAAAAATTCATGATGGCCGCTCCCATTTGATTTACATTGGTATTTCTAAGGATAAAATTGCACTTCCTTCGTCCTTGCTTGGTCGATTCAGTTTACTCTTTACATTTTATTTAATATCTCGAGAACGGCTCGACCGATTTTCTTCAAATTTGGTACATAGACTAACAGATAGACGTAGATTCAGATTTTGGGGGCGGTGAATCCAAAAAACGGTTGGGGGCGGCTATTTACCGCCAGGAAAGTGGAAAAATACCTGAAACTGGTAGAACCGTTCGATTAATCTTCATCCAATTTTGAATATATAATGATATCTTGACGAAAATACTGTAGCGGGGGCGGCAGATAGGAAACTTTTCGGGGGCGGCAGATAAACACCGTTGAATATCTCAATATGCTTTTGTTAATATCTCAAAAACGGCCGGTCCGATTGTTTTCAAATTTTCACCATTTGTTTATTATATAGTTATTAATAAATATCGAGATTTTCAAGTTATTCTATCGGTTTGTTTACAAATTATTACTTGTTATAAATAAATAGAGTATATAATAAAGTTTGTACCTGATTTTCTCCGAAACGAAAATTTTATTTAAACTAAAATCAAATGCAGCTCCACTAGAACAAAAGATTTTGCAATTTTGCAAGTTTTTTTTGAAAAAATAACAGCACGAATTTTCAAAAATATTTATATTTCCGAAACTAATATCGGAACTTTCAAAATGGGATACCTAAAAATGCAAAATTTTCACTGATGACATCATGATTCTTCTTACACTAAAAATAACATTTTTTTTATTCTTTAATTCGTTATTGATCCAATGTTAATAGTGCCATATTGTGGGCCAAATAAATTGTGGTACTCTCACAAAATGGTGACTCTTGCATCCTTTTCGAGGACAACCCAGCAGACACATGAATAAAGACGAATTCATTGAGGAAAACAAAAAGTTTTATTTGTCGTAAAAAATTTATACCCCTACCGGACAAGATGGTCGCGAACCAAGGACGCATCCATCGATACGCTTAAATATTTATAGTGGGGCGCAAATCGGGCAGCGACATCTTAAAATTTTTACTTTCATGACTGGTTATAAACTTACATATGTGAAGATTTATTGCCCTCGAATCGGCCCGCCATATGCAGATAAAATCGCGTTTTTGTTCGATTTTCAATGCGTGCCCTCCGTGGCCGAAGAAGAAGAAAAAAAAAAAGAAACCGAAACGACAGCAAAATGCTAAATGGCGCCATCGCACTGAAAGCCGCCCCTCTTCGGGGATAATTTATGACGTCTTTTACGAGTATTGATGACGCGTTCATCATCCAAATTGGGAAACTAAGGAATACATATCGTATATCTTAATGCCATCGTCCTTCCACGGATCGCTGGAGGACAAAGAAGAATATGGGCGATGGTGGCGTATATAATGAATAACATTTAATTTTGAGACAATGCAATTTCGTATTTATCTCGAGCTGCCACATACAAATTGAGTTGAGATGGGAGCTTTGGGGGGTGCTTTTTTTTGGCAAAAAGTGCGTCGTGCGACTCAGTCAATGGGTAGTCAAGATGAATTGAACCCAGTTACTGAATGCTTTATCCGGCCTTATTCTTTCATCCCCTTAGACGTGCAACCACTTTCACGTTTCACTTCTTTATGTCTCGATGCAATCTTCTTTTGGATTTTTCCTGGTTTTATTCGAACAAGCAACAATACATAAGGATGTATACAATGAATGATTGCTTGCAGTCTCTTAGGTGAAATAGACTTGAATGTAGTTCTTCTGATAGTGATGATGATTTACAAAGCAATAGTAAAACCATGATTTTAAAATTTTAGTTTTGGCATTACAATTCAATATTTAGATTAGAAATGTTGGTTTTGTCAGGTTTTGTTGGTCCGGTTAATCCTCTTAGTTTTTGATTAGATAATTTATATCCCATTATTTTCACATTATAAAACATTATATTAAACAACATATCTAAATTTTGAAGTTCCCTCAAGATTGTAGAAACTTGTTAAATGCAAAACTTACACAGACCAGAATTTTTCATTTTTTCCAGCGGTATTCTTTTTTAAGGAATTTTCAGCGAATCATTGATCATATTTCAGAATTTCTTTTTGGTATTACATACGTGTATGTACCTGAATAAAAGGTCCTTTGAATTTTTCAGATCGTTTCAGTAGTTTCAGAGTTAGCGAAATTCTTCTTTAGCGTAATTTCAGCGAACCAATGATTTTATTTCAAGTTTTATTTTTGGTATTACATATGTTTATGTTGCCGAAATACAGGTCTTCTGAATTTTTCAGGTGGGTTCAGTAGTTTCAGAGAGAACGAAATTGTATTTTTCAGTGAAATTCTAAATAAATGACTTGTGTATAGGACAGCGACTGTTCAGTCCGCCAGTTTATACTAAAAATATGTAATTTTATATTATTTCAATTATTTCATCATACTCTGTTACAAATCTTTATATTGATCATATCAGTCTGAACATCATAACAATTTTCAACTTTATATAATGACAAAAACTAGTCCACTGATAAATCATCCATATTATTATTATACTAAATGCTTCTTCATCTAACTAATTATTTTCGCTACTTTATGAACAAGAAATATTAAAATTGCTCTGTTCATAATTGAGATCTTTAGGCTCATGCTCTTGGAACGTAATTCTACTCTCGGTTCTAAGGACAAAATGACTATTAATAGAACGATTATTTCTGTAGCTTCTCATTTAGAAATATCCCTGCAGGAACCATATAAAGGATAATTTCATTATTAACAAAAGTCTTATGGATTTTTTGTATCCCAGATTTTTTTGTTGATTTCAAATTTGTAAACTTAGTTTTTTCATCAGATCTATTTTCTTGAGATAATGTTAGGTACCATCCAAAAACATTCGTTACATTATCATTGGTATGAAATATACAAATTCTCACTTAAAAATACAATGTTATGCAACGAAGCTCAGTGTAATGTATTCTTCATTCATTTTCAAAATCAGCGATGGTAATATTAATTAGAGTCTAATTACCTTTCGAAGGATTCATGATTTATGATTGAAACTCAAAGTATACCTTGGATATCATTGGTACTTGTACATTATAAACATTATCCTGGCAATGAAATGATAGAAATCTTGGTAGAATTAAATGATTTAAAATATGATATAGCAAAATAACAATAATGTTTATGAATATCTAGAAATCAATTCGATTGCATCTATCTACAACCAATGAAATAACAATTAAAACTATTCCAAAATCAATTTTTATATTTATGTATTCAGATGCAAATCAAGTGGACGATGAAGGAAGTTTCAACCACCGCGCAAATCCATACGTTCACCAAGCCATAACTTTGTTTAGATGTGACTTTAATTACCCACTCACACCAACCTGACCAAAAGTTTGGGGGCAAGTGAACCGTCTCACAATCTACAATTCACACGGCGGCGGCGCCTTCACCAACAAGGAATCCAGCAGCAGCATCAACAACAACAACAAGAAGGACGACAACTACAAAACTACCGCACTACGTTCCAGCCAACACATTCGAGTTGTTTGTGAGGGCGGTCGGTTGAATGGAAAATGCATTTCCTTCCCAAGCGAAAGCTTACCTCTCGCACCGCAAGAACGCATTAATAATTCAACAATTCGAAAGGGACGACGTCGCCGGAATAATTACATGAAAAACGCGTCCGCGTGTACGCACGCACGTCCTGGATTCATTCTTCCTGGAGCTGTCCTCTTATTCGTGCCTCTTAACTAATGTTTTACGGAGCAAATGACTCGAGGAGACTTCGTGCTGCACGGAAAGACAAACTTGTTACGAGAAGGGCAGGAGAAACTAAAGTGTAAAAAATCGTCCGGGTATAATGCATTTTCACTTTTTCATCCCCAATTTCGACGTAAAGCCCAAAAAGGATGAGAAAACGAATGGGAAAAATGTACGTGTGATAAAATTTAGGCATTCTCGATCTTTTAACACAGAATACAAATAATTCACATTTATAACTTTTCCAATAAATATGATAGTAATTCAGAAAGTATCAATTTCAAATTGAATAAGTAAATTGCAATTAAGCGAACATGAAATGTAATGCAGATTTGTTATGTAATTCAGTTTGGTATAATTCAAATTTGGTAAATATAATTGAGACAGTATAAATTATATCATAAACGATTAAATCTTCAGATTAATCAAACGTAGGTAATTGATAATCATCAAATGAAATTCAGAAGAGTGAAAATTCAAATCAGAATATTGTCTCCATTGTTAAATCATAATTCAGTTTTTTTAATGGGTAAATTATATGTAAATAATATTAGAATATTGACATTATAACGAAAAAGTAATTATGAATTGTAATGCTTTCTGAATTGACAATTGACAAATGACAATTTCTGAAATACATATCATCAATTGGAATTACATTTGTAACATTCTGAATTAAAAGTGATGTTTTCTAGATTAGAATTCATACAATTGAAATGAATTTTGATTTTGATATCATTTAACAAATCTGGATTATATTTTTCTTTCATGAAAATTAATTAAAGTTTTCAGAATTATCACAGGAAAAATTAAATTTGTACCTAGAAGAAATTGCCCAAATTTTTATTGAATGTTTGACAATCTACAATGTTCGACTATTTCAGAAGAAATAAGGCATTTTTGTACTTTGAACGATATAAAAAGAAATAAGAAAAAATTAAAATTTTTGGTTTACATAAGAAATATTGGTTCTAAGAAAAGGTTTTACTGTGAAAATATTACTATTATGACGAAGCTTATGTTTATTGGATTGAATCTAATCAGGATGGTCCTTTTGATATTTTATTCCTTAGGAAATTAAAAGGTTTAATATATATTCAACATATTAATTATGTCATCAGTAAATTTTGTAACAAAGAATTACAACTTGAATCGTTTAAAGCTTCAAGTTCAGGATTTAACTGACTTTTCTTCTGCCAAAGTTTCTCGTAAAACATTAAAAATATGAGGATGTTATATTTTATGATTGCTTACATTTGTCCCCAATTTCGAAAAAAAAACATCTTGAATGATATAAAACAAAATATTACCAAAAATCATATTGAGGTAATGAATTACAATGTTTATTTTATATAAGAAATATTAAAAATAAGAAAGGATTTTGCTGTTAAAAAATTACAAAAGTTATGCTAAAATTAAAACAAACCTTTTATTTATTTTATTGGGTTACTTTAATCAGTCGTTTTGGGACTTTATTCCTTAGAAGATTAAATGGTTTATATTCATCATATTAATAATTTCTTAAGTAAATTTTGTAACAAAGAATTACAACTAGAATGGTTTAAAATTACACAAGGAATGAATGTACATTTTTGGGTTACTGGTATGAGAAGGCAATAAACAACCAGCATTTAACCGACTTTTCTTCTGCTCTCTCCGCGCGAAGAAGGAAAGAAAAAAGGCATTAATCCGTTCTTAAACGAATGTAAATTAAGGAACCGCGTTGGATTTAATGCAGCTTCCGCCATAACTCGAGCCACTTTAAGGCAGCATAAAGAAAAACTTAGACGCGAATATAATCTAGTCGTGTACATTCTTTCGCAGGCTAATTTGAAACTCCAGAAAAGCAGTTTCGCTCTGCGTCTCCATAAATCGACTTAGTTTCCAACTCGAAGCGAGTCAGTTGGTCCTGCCCGATACGATCCATACCAAAAGGGCCCCAAACCCCAAACCTACAACCTGGAAGACGCAAAAGAAATATTTTCACGTCCTGGTGCACCTAACAAGTCTTCGAGTTCACAAAGCAACTCAACCGCATCAACTGTTGTACCTTGTGCCCTTTTCTCCTTGTTGTTACAGTTGTAGTCAATACACACTCTGGGGCATCCGAGGAATTTTCCACGTGGAGTGCACGAAAAGAAAAAACGCGTTCTCCTCGATTCTTTGTACACGCGCAAATTCGTAGGGTCTTTTTTCGGCCGTCGAGAGTGCTTCGCGTTCGTTCGTGAACTTATTAAACCAGCTAGTTCTCCTCGAGGACCCATAAATCTTAACTACGCACACTAAATTAACTTCCGCCCTGCCATTCCGCCACCACTGGCGAAACATATCCGGTGCAAATATAAACGCATCAGCAACAAGCTTCGCTGGTTTCGCCTCGGTTATTAAAAACACATCCGGTCGACAAAGAAGAGCGAACTTTTTAAAAGGCTATCATGCACTGATCAGCAGCCTCTTTGAAAAATTTCCCCCGGAAAGCCAACAATTTTTCCGGTCTATACACTTTCCACCGGCGCATATTTAATAAACACGGGTGGTGTGAATTAAATCGCATTAAATTATTACATGATATCAAATATTCCCAAATGTGTGGGGCAAAATTCGTTAAAGTTGGCAAGGGTTTCAAATGGAAGGGTTTTGTTTTTTAAATTCGTTCATTATACGCAAATAGGCAACCAAACGAACTGGGGTAATAAATATAATGGGGACGCCGGAAAACAGCGTGTTCCCACGGTGGAAATACGAATGCGGAGAAATATTTATGTTTCTGATTTATTGGAAACGAAGTAATCGCTGTCCGAGGAAGGGCGCTATTTATGCGAGCAGAAGAGCACGAAATCATGCATACAGATAGAGGGACAATCTCTCTGCAGAGCGTTTCGGTATCTCGGCTTGTTTTGGGGTACGTTTTATTAAAGAGGGCGAGTACATTTCGAGTCAATGCAGACGTAATGGAAGCGTAAATATTAATGGGCATTCATGCCGAAATGCTTTTATTAATTTATTATTTGTTTATACGTCGCAATTTCGGTACGATTTCATTTTGATATTAAAAACAAACGTTTCGATTTGAATGCCAACCAATTAGGCTGCAAATTGTTGAATATTTCCAGGACATTATTTCGTTTGGCAATGTAAATGTTTGAATTATTGAAAAATTAAATCTTCAGAATTTCATAAGAAGGTTTTTATTTTGTGACATTATTTAGAAATGTAATGGAGTGTAAATAGATAAATATAAAAGAATAACAAAGTTCACATTTGAAGGATATCTAGGAATTGTAAGTAAGAAACAAAAGAAGGCGAAAATAATAAGGACAATAATAAGGACAAATTTCCACAAATCTTATTTATAATAACCCTACTTTTAGTTTAAAATAATCTAGTAACTTGGTAAATTGAAATTCAATCAAAGATACAATATAATTTACTCTAAAAATTCTTGCAATTAGAAATTGAATGTATAAAACATTTAAAAACAATCATTGAGAATTGAAAATATTCTTGAAAATCTCCTTAGAAAACGTCCTAAACTTAAAGTTTTAGATTTTTTAGAGAAGGTTTAAATTTTATGACATAATTGAATAATTAAAGTATAGTGAATATAAAAAAATTAAAAGGATAATAATTATATGGATAGTAAAAGTAAAAATAAACACGTGAAAATAAATAATGACTAATTATTTAGTTAAAATCCTATAATTATCCTGCTTTTAATTAAAAGTTATTTAATTACTATGTTATTATATTGTTATTATATTAAAACCCAAATTCAGATTCCATGTTCAAAAATTCATGAAAATAGATGTTGCAAAATTTTGAAAACATGTCGTCAACATTAATAAATTTTCAATGAAACTTTTTGCATCCCGTTAAGTTTTTTAAAATTTACTAAATTTACTGCGTTATGTTCAGTAAAATTGTTACTAAAAGTTATACCAAAAATATGTTCAATTTAAACTGGTTTATATGAAATAATAACAACAATTAATTTCTATCTTTAATTGATATTGAACCTACCTGTTGTTATTGTTGATATATCTGAAATATTGAATTATTTTACAAACATATTCCCTGTGATCAGAAACACAAAGCAACAAATATGTCCCAATTTAACAATATAAATTTATTATTAAAATAATATACACTATTTATATAAACTTAGATAAATAACAATCGGTAATTATAAATGCTAAATGCACGAATGTTAATTATTTCAGTTACAATATTACATTTGAATAATCATCATTTTATAACTTCAATAATATTGAAATTAAATCAGTTTTCAAATTTTTCCTTTTAAATTTTTTTTTTGTAATTCATTAAAGAATTCTGTATTCATAGAAAACCAACAAACCAACCTAGAATAATAACAAAACTATATAATATAATAATATTGTACGATTTCATATAGATAGTTGTTCACTTATCATATCATATCATACGCCTTTTACATGCATACACATGTAATTACAGATATAATATCGAATAGTACCAATAATAACGCGTCTCGTTACTCTGTCTTTCTGGCATACCGTTCAAATGCACTTGCAACATTCTAACAATGACTTGAATGACTTCTCGTTTAAGTACAATTAGTATAATGCTAATCGGTTATGTGAAAAGTTACAAGAGTTACAAGAAGATGTAAGTACCAAGTTGAGTATTATCATCACCATAGATTCGTTAATTAGTGTATAATGCATATTAGTCGTTTCATATCATGGGGAGGTTCTAACTTACACGTTGTTAGTAATCCTTATCAGTAATGGATGTATCAACTAGAGAAATAGGTGTATTTCTTTTTAGACCTACTATTTGGGTGTTATTTGTTGTTTAGTTTGATTCGTTTTAGTGTATGAATAAGTAGCATTACAGCTAGAATGTTCTAAGTTCGTTTGGGACTACACTTTTTCCAGTTGTAATTATAAAGCAACAATTAAATTTTGATCGAAGAAATGTAGTTCTGATTTTTTAATGAAATTGAGCTCAAATCAAACGAATTTCAAATTTGTATATAATTCTGAAAATGTTACTTTTAATTCAGAATGTAATGTCATTCAGATGAAACTGATTTAAGTAGTTTTTATAAACTGAGCGATAATTATTGCTGCATTAATAATGACAATATTTTGATGTTTTACATAATTAACATAGAGAAATTGAATTATAATTTAACCAAAAGTTGACTAATTTGATTTCCATTTGAATTCTTTTGAATTTCATTTGATGTATTGATGTTTTCTCAATTATATTTACCAAATTTGAATTCCATTAAATAAATCTCAATTACATTTTCTACGAGTAGAAGAAATAGACCGGTTCTGGATCGAGATGCATTTCTACTCCACCCTCATCTTTCAAATCTTGATCTAGAATCGGCTTATTCTTTCTTCTTTTGAATTACTGTTGAAAAAGGTGTAGTATAATATGATGATTGTGCATCCTATCAACTCTAGATAGATTACTGTATATTTCATATATGGCATGTATTTCTGTACGTATTTGTTAATATCATAATTTCTGCATTACTAGACAAATAGTTTCAGAGTGCAGATTCTATTTGTGATCTTCGAAATCGTGGACGGTTACTACACAATTAGGTCGTTTATATTGACGTTGCATTTTGATGGATGTTAGATAATTAAACATACTGAGCGATAAATTTAAACAATCCTTGTCGATATTTACACACGTATGTTATTGAAGATTAAGCTGAAGTATTATAGCTATATACAGGTTATATGTTCACGCCGATATTTTGCCAGGAATTATTTACAATTAGCTAAATCAAACTTACTAATATAATTGCCTTACTCAAAGCAATCAATTTTGTTTACTTGCGTGTTATTAATTCCCATCGTTATTTCATACGAATGTGTATCAAAAATGCCTTAAAGTTAGGACAAGTACTAAATATATCACAGTCTCGAATTCCAATTTTAAACCGTTCTTATCAAAATGTTTCGTTTACACTCTACGCGTTTTCCGGAAACCCTCACCCTCAACGATTCTCAATTGAGACTCGCGCCATCTTCGGATGCCATCTTCATTCGTGATGTGCACGTCAATGTAATTAGCTAATTAAAATTGATTGACGACGCGTTCGATCTGATTCCATCGCGCGCTTCATTTCGTTAATCTCAGGAGTTAATTGGCTCGGCAGTGAAAAGGTAATTAAGTGTGCAGGTTGTCTTATCTAAACGTTTATATGTTCGATGATGGTGGGTATTTTTTTTTTTCAGAAATGCTGTTTGCGTCTGTACGACCACAAATCGACATTCGGCCGACGCCAATGATATTTTGCAATGTGGTGTCCATCGTCATCGTTGGAATCGGGATATTTGAATGCCAGCGTACGAATGTTGCTGTTGTACTTGTTGGGATTTCTGTAATCGCCACGGCTAATTCTACAATCATCCAATTAGCAAATTATTAATCAATTTACGCCGTAAGCAGTACAAATACAAGAGTAAGTTTGCTCCGTTTTTCAATGCAATTTCTGGATCATCTATGTACATTTATATCCGATGTGCAAAGAAGTAGAAATATCTTCGAGTGTGTGAGTGGTGCAACAAAGTAGATTTGTGCACCCACCACGCATGAAATTTCATTGCAAATATGCAAATATAATAAAAATTGTATGTGTAAGTGTAAGTGTGTATTGCACCATCCCAACCACCAAGAATTATTTACATATAAATAAACGATAGCCATCATGTTTGTACATTCATGGATGAAACTATCGTTGGAAATGTTTAAATTATGCTTTATATATCAATAGATATCGTACCGATAGATTAATTGTAAGTACATTCATTATTTACTAATTTACTTTTGTACAAATTTCATCATTTTTATTTATATCATATATTTATCTCAAATATATTCACCATATAACATTTATGTTTATTTATTAAAATAATAATTTCTAGTGTTTATTTTAGATTTGTTGGTTGAATAATATTAATATTGAATATTTGGCAATTATTTACAATTTTCGTTTTGTAATTTATATGTTGAATTCAAGCCAATATTTAGCAACTTCCATCAATGCGTCAATATTTACTATCATTTTTGCCAATCATTTTGATGAATTGCATGTATAAGATTCCTTTTTTAATTACGAGCCCAGATTATAATTCTAATTACTATACAACTCCTAATTACTCCTATATTACACCCCTCATTATAAATTATCGATTAAGATAAAAAATGTTTTTAAATATATAAAATCATAAAATCCTCATAAAAAATACGACAAATATTAAAAGACTAGTTATATGGTATTAAATATTTTCTTTTTTGATTTATCTTGATTAATAAGTTGAAATATTTGATTTTTTGTTGCAGTAATGATTTTTACTCGATTATTAACGATGTACTACGGTCTGCAGATTTGCTGGTTTTTCGCAGTTTAATCGTTGCGAAATTATTTGTCATCCTGCAAACGAAGAGCTTAATGAGAGCTGAAGAACTGTTCCAAACATTTGGACCAATTTCGAGTAGATTCAACATGACGGTTGTAATTAATCAAGCATCAAGCACACATTTAAAGACTAAACTAGAACATGCTTACTATCATGCTACTAGCTTTACAATCAAAAATAAAAAACGCGGTTATAAAATCTTAAATGTTTGAGTATTGGATCATAAAACAACAAGTGAGCTGAAAATTAGTTGATTGCCTATCTTGATTCACTCTAACATTTTTACTTTAAAAAACTTTTGCAACTTGTTTATAGCTTACAAATTTTACAAGATTTCAATCAAAAGTTTGGAATGAGTAAATAAAAGTAAGAAATGAATAAAGTTTGAGTGAATTACGTAGACAACCAAATTATAAACTCGACAAAATGTCAAAATGATCTTTCACCAAGAAAATCTTTCGTTGAGTCGCCCTTCCGGTTGTTCAATGACCCAACACCCAAAACTACAAATGGCATTTGATTCGTTGATTGAGCAATGACGATGAGCATCCCGGAAGGAATCACTTCCGAACGGAAGCATCAAGCCCCCATAGATCATACCACGGACCATACATATTCCCGTTATGCATCGACTTCTCGTCCATCTTGGACCCATACTCGTTGGTCTTCATGCGTCGCTGAAGAGTCTCCCCATAATCCGTAAGACTTCCCTGATCCGTGGTAGTCTGCTCGTACTTCGCCCTCGTTGTCGAATTATTGCTGTTGCTCTTGTTCAACTTGGTACGTGGCAGAAACTGTCTATTTTCTGGTGGGGCCGTTGTGGTCGCATCCGAAAACTCATCAGCTGTACTTTCCCTTGCATAGTACTTCATCAACTTCTCCTTCTTTTCAGCATCAGTATTTGCACGCCTTAAGGCTGCGTTATTCGCTCGTTTTTCGCGTTGATCCAACTCAGAATCCAAACTGTCATAGCTCTGACGCGCCTTTCGCTCTTGCGCCAAATTGTTATGCCCATTGGTTTCAGCATAATATCTACGTTTGTCCTTCGCATTCGGTTCATTGTTGCGTTTCCTGTTCGAAGGATAGTAACGTTGTTCGTTGTGTTCCTGCTCGCCATTTTCACTGTTGGGCATCTCATGTCCAAAGGTCTTGAACGTGGAGCGGGACTCACGTTCTCTATACTGCATGATTTCTTCAGCATCAGCTTGTTGAGCCTTTGACTTCTTCTCAACTTTGTTGCGTTCGTTGCGTATGTTGACGTTGTTTTTCTCGACAACGATTGAGTTGTGGATCTGATTACTGGAGGAGACGTTGTTGTTGTTTTTGGAATTCGGGGCTAGTTCTTTGTTAGGGGAGTACTTAGCGTTCTTAGAGAGTTTCTCCAGTTTACGACCTAATGCAGCCACGTTTGGGAATTGCTCACCCTTGCGGACCTTTTGGGCTTGGTCATCGACGACGATGCAATCGTAGGGATCATCGCTGGTGATCTCCGATTCGCTTTCCGAATCGGGTCCAGTCGAGTCGTTCGTGTATTGCTGAAGGATATTCTTCCGATTTACCGTTCGCATGATGAGTCCGTCATCACCATCATCGTAGAATTGGTCATCTTTGCGCATCTTGGGTTTGTCATAATCGTCACTCTTGGAGTCTGCATCATCTTTACGTGTTGGTGGAAGGGAAAGCTTTCCTTTATGTTGTTGCTGTTGTTGTTGTTGTTGTTGCTGCTGATGGTGTTGTTGTTTCTGTTCCCTGAAGCTGGGTCGATGGCGTTGCATGGTCTGTTTCTCCTCAGTTTCGTAGTTGTGGACATTGAGTAAGGTTCGGTCAGAATCATTGGATGCATCACGACTCGGTTTTTTGATCTTCTCAACGGGTTTGTCCCGTTTCTTCGTCTGGGTTTCCACATCTTCAACATCATTCTCAGGGTGCTCCATTGCACGTCGGTTCATCTCTTCAACATCGACAAGATCCCGATGCTTCCAGAGAGCCATACCTTCAAGAATCTCGTTATCGGAGTTATTCCTTCCGAAACGCCAGAAGGATTTGGTTCGCTTAACAAGTCCTCGGCGTTCACCCGTCATGTATCGCAGGGCATCATCCGTATCCGAGATGTAATAGCGTTTGTCGATCAGATTCCCGGAGCTGTTTGATTGGCGTATTGGGGGCAGTTTACGTCGATTGTTATTGTCGTCGCTGCTCACTTCCCGACGATGTTCCTTCCTCGCGTTGCTACAAGATGCGTGCATGGACGAGCAAGCAAAAACAGGGCGAAAACAAAACAGGGAACAACATTAATGGTGGCAAACGAAACACGAAACGAAAGCAGTGAAAGAAACAGTGAGTGAAAACTGTGGGTGAAAATGAAGAGGAGAACTAGGATGCAGATTCATCTAGTGGACAAATGACCGGAAGCATTTAACTCAATCACGACGATACGGTCGGTGCATACGAAGAGATGCAGATGGTGAGGGCATGCACATGCGGGGGATGGCAAGTGTAAAATAACTCACCGAGCCGGTAACTTCGTTTGGCCGGGGATGGAATCGTCGTCCGAATAATCAATTTCCGGCTGCGGTGGTGGGTCGTTGCTGAAGCCGGAATCGTTGCTGCTGTGCAGCGACACGTTGCCCACCGGCCCGCCGATCTTGCCGCCCTTGGTCTGCAGGTGCAGGGGCAATGGGGCGCCCGCTGTGGGGCGGTCAGAGCGCGACGGTTGCGGATGAGTGGAGTAGGCGCCCGACGATGGCGTGCTGAAATTGAAACTCGATGCCGACGTTTTAATGCCGCCGGGCGCGTATGGCGACTGGAAAGTGGAGTCCGCGCCGCCTTTGGATGTGAAGTTGGTGCTCTGAGATTGGGTCATTCCGGTCTTCTGATATGGCAGGGATGGTGTCGGTACAGGTGCTGGCAGCGCCGGCGGCGGGATGTTGTTAGAACCTATAGCACGGCGAATCTGCAAAACAAGAAGACATATGGTCGATTAACTTAATGAACTGGAGTGTAGGGGTTTATAGCTTCATGTACATTGGAGTAGGCTTAGACTTGATCTTCAAATATGACCAGAAAATCATCTAGGTATAATGTATACATGGTGTTACTGTTGATGCTTCAAGGTACTAAAGCTACTAAAACAATACTAAAAACCCAAAGAGGATCTTTGTGTCACTATAGGGAACTTCAGGGACCTTCATTTGGACCACTACTTCCACGTAGGTCAATTGGAGGTCAAAGGTATGATCATCTACCTCCATCATCAACAACACTAAATTCATCATCACCATCATCAACTTCACCTTCAACTAGCCCATCAGTTAGTCTTCAATATACAACTAGTCCAATCTTACGGGATCCTGATAAAAGGGCAAAACCAACACTACAGACCACTTCTGATGCTTTCTTTTGGTATTTCAATGCTGCACAACTCTAAAGACTAAAAAGAATTTAAGAATCTTCAAATTCGACTATAGGTTCTTGAAGCAAGTCAACTCGGACCAGGTCAAAAGGTCCCCAGTGTTGAACATGATCAATAGCAGTTTTACCTGCATTGGACAGTCTAAACTTCAGGGTGTAGCCTATAGAAGAACTAGGAAGTCAACTGGGAACCAGAATTAGATAGGCAATAATAAGATTTGGCCTCTTAAGTTCCACTCTTCTACTAGAGATCCTTGAGACCTAGAGGTGTCTTAAACTCTAAGGTCACCTTTTCCCAATACAAAAGAGCAAAGGTTCCTTCTTAGAGTTGCATACAGCTCTTACTACTCTGTGTTATGCACGGTGAAGCATGGTCTCATCTAGAGTCCAGAAGGATCTAGATTCTAGACCAGTGGTTTTTAACCTAGGTTCAACCGAATTATTGTAAAGGGTTCAGCAATTCTTGAGCAATTCCATTGTAACATTGGCAAAACTACAAAATACTTCTATTAAAGTAGTTCGGTGAATGTTCATATGAAACTAATGGGCTTGGTACCTCCAGAAAGGCTAAGCCACAGATCTGGACCCTACTATAACTCTTCGGTCCTATCCAAAACGGCTGTGTACCCTTACAATTAGAAAAGATACTTCAAAGATACTATAGCTACAATGTACACAAAGCATAGAAGCAACAACATCTTCGTAAAGCAAGGATCAAGCGATAATCTACCTGCTTAGCATTCGCCGAAGACCTATGCAGATGGAGCGTGTCCCCAAACATACGCGGAGTGGGCGCATCGAGATTATTACCCGGCGACGAAAGATCCTTGCTGCCACCGCCACCAAAACCACCTCCACTCGGTGACATCGGATGACCAAGATTGGGATTGTTGCCACTGCTTCCAGCAGCCGAGCTTCCCGCATGCGTGGGCGAAGATCTGCAACAAGATCAACCATTATACCATCTCCTGTTTTGACACCGCTGCCTTCTTCGGGATAAATAACAACTCATTATAATGATCTGTGCTGCTTACAGTGACGAATCGTCCAACACTTCGGTGTACGCCAGCGGGAACCATCCACTCGCCTGCGTGCGAAGATTCTCGCCGAATTGCCAGCCCTTGTTGCGTTCGCCGATGAGCGCGATCAGATCGCCCTCGAGGAAGCTGAGCTGGTTCTCGCCGCTCGACAGATATGCATAGAGCGCTCTGGCTAATTGGGTGTCCCACTGGGGCGGCGGCACGGGCGGCACGGCCATTGATTTCGGGCGGCGTGTCGGAGTCTCATCTGCAACGGAAGAGCCATTGGATCATCAGCAACGAAGCGCTCGAACTGCTGGGATACACGTTTTCGAATTTTTCGCCGTTGTACAACTGAGGGGTGTTTTGGTGAGAGGAGTGGTGGTGATGGTGGTGGTGGAGGATAGTCAAAAATTATTCATTGTAGTAGGGCGAGTAGGGCTGCACAGGACATTGATAGATTTAGTCGTAATGGTTGAAATTAAAGGTTTTGGGTTTGGTCCCTAGTAACAAATAGAAGGGGGATTTTTTCAATTTGCTTAGTCTGCACTTGAAACTCTGTATACAGTCTGGTTATCCTTAGGAGTTGCTATAGATCAGAAACCATCTTTGCATTTATCCTGTTCTAATTGTTAGGGCTCTATTCCAGGAAAAGGTTAACGTGAATGAGAAATTCTGGAGGTACTCACTCATTGGACCAAGTCCAATGGAAAAAAGAATGAGATAGTGAAGAAAGGATACAATCTGATCGACCTTCACTATTGTCCTAAATAAGAATATCATCTTTTTAATATTCAAACTGTTAGGGTTCTTGTATTAGAGAAAAAAGGCAATAGAATTTGAAAGCCTTCTGGCACTCACTCATTGAAAAAAGACTACTGGAAGATGGAATGAGATGGTGGATGGAAAGATACCATATTATCTGATGTTTATGATATTAAATAGAGATATCCCTACTGTATTTCAATCAGCTGTGACATTGAAAACCCTTGATACAGTCTGATTATCCTCAAATGTTACGATAGATAAGAATACCATTTTTGCATTTGTCCTGTTCTATCGTCAAGTTGACGCTTCAATATCCAAACTGTTAAGGTTCTTGTATTTGAGGAGGAAAGAAGACAAAAAAAATATAAAATCTTGATGACATTGGTATCCTTAGAAGAAGACCTCCAGAAGATAAATGAGATAGAAGGAAAGATGCCACGTGGTCAGTGAATGAATAGTGTTCTTCGTAGGGTAACATTTACAAATATCCACAGTTATTTTAATTCACTTTGCATCTGTAATCTTTCAAACAAATGGGAATACCATCTCTTCCTAAGTCCTAGTAATTTTGTCAATCTCGTAGCAGATAGTATTTCTTGTATTAGAGGAAGAAACAAGATAGTAGGTATTTGAAGTCCTGATGGCATTCACTCATAGGTACAGGACTACAAGAAGGTAGAATGAGATGGAAGGAAAGAAGATCATTAGCAGTAGTCAATTAAAGAGTGGTATCCTACTTATGACAACAGATATCCACATATTATCTCAATTCACTTATTTTGACCTAAACCCCGTCTTGCAATCTATTATCATAGATGGGAATACCATCTTTGACTGTATCTTTTAGTGGAGCTTTCAATTTCCAAAGAGATAGACTTTACAATATTGGAAAAAAAGGTCACAAGGAGTTGGAAATTCGAAAGGCTTTTACTTATGGGACGATAATTAAAAGATGAGATAAAAGAATAGAAAATATCTTAGGAGTGACCAATAAAAAATGGTGTACTATTCATAGGAACAGTTAGACCTGACCAAACTGTATAGTCTGAACAGGGTTTAACATTTAGCATTTTATGTTTTCCCTTTCGTCCATCAACATCCACCCGAATCCAAAACTATGGTTCATCGAGGATTGAATCGATTTTTTTCCCTCTTTCTATGGGACGTACCTTGTTCGAGTGAATGCGTCGATGAATTCAAATTGTACTCGGATTTGGCCCTCGATAGAGTTGTAACCGGCGATCCCACATCCCCAATCGAACGAATGTCCAAGCATGAAGCATCCATGCTCTTTGTTTTCCTCAATTGCGACGTGATGCTGATACGGTCGTCGTCAAAGTGCGGGCTGCGTGGGTTCGAGTACACGTCTTCGTCTTGCCATACGGAAATTTGCTATCGGACGCCAACCGAGAAAAAGAAAGACAAAACGAATTAGGATAAAGCCGCCACACATCTTGCGCCCCTTTTAATATTCATCTGGGCGTGTTATTATCCCGGCATAAATTTCAAAGACCTTCCTTCCGAGATTGCCACTCACCCTTAGTCGGTTGCTGAAAATGTTCTCGACGGACTCCGGGAGGAATTCACGCGTCTTCGCCACTTCGGACCATTTTTCAAGATTCTGCTGGTACGCGTTCACTCCATGCGTGTGATATGACAGATAGTGTTTAGCCAGCGAGCATTGTCTCTCCAGGACGAAACCATAGCGTCGTCGTTCCTGCGTCATCGCCTGCAAAACACACCAATCAGTGTTCAATTTCGTGGACCGAAAACAATCCGTCTTACATTCTTCAAGCTCTGCTCGCAGAAGGCGTCCAGCTTCGTCTTCTCCTCCTCGAGCACTTGCATGTTCTGAAAGAGGGCGAGAAGCGAACAAATTAAAATCCAGAGATTACTTCTTGCCCGGCGTATAACTCACTTTGAGTTCCTTGTCCATGGCGAGTCCGGTTTTCGTTGAGCTCCTCGACTTCTTCCTTTGTTTTTTCATCATAGCTGCCGCCTTGCTGTACGTCTCGGCGCGTTGTTTATGCTGCTGCAAGAAGCGCTTCTGTTCCGACTGCGTGCAGAAAAAAGAAGAGGAAGATATGAGGAACAGAACGCATGGAATCTCATAAATTTGCGCACTGAGGAGATAAGTGCGCTCCAAGTCGAGTGTTAATAAATACTATGAAACGGCAAATTGTTGATTTTTTTTTTGAGCTTCCGGGCTGTTGGTAAACACCCAGCAACGTGGGGGTAGCAACAAGACGGAAACGCGGCTGGTAATGAATGAACGCCTGGAACTTGATGTGCGTACTTACTTGAACGACTTTCGTATCCTTTTCGAGGTTTGTTTCCAACGGCACCAAGAGGTCCACATAGAAAGCTTTTAGCTGTAAGTGTACAAAACAAAAAAGTGCGTTACAAATGTACTGCTGGGGAAATTTATGAATATTGTGTGTTTCATGTATGGGTGGGATTTATGGGCAGTATGAAGTTCAATAAGTTATTAGAATTTTCCGATATAAATTTCCTCGAGCAGATGTTTGCCACATGGATCCCACGAAATCTTCCACACGTTTATCCTGTAGTAAAATTGTTCTTTTGGATGCACTTTCAAATATACATTTCTAGGATCACAGATATTTTGCAATATTTTAGTTCAGGAAATCGCAATTAAATTAACAATTTTGAGTAGTTTCTGATGCTACTTTGTTTTAATTATGGCTCAAGACTAAAATGAAATTGGAATATAATATAATATAATCTAACCTAATTCAAAAAAAAAAAAACAGGATCATAAACAATGTAAACATATTTATCCTTGGACCAAATCACTAAAAATTAATGACCATTTCAGTTTTCACTGCTTATTATCATATTTTATGAATAATTGGAAACCTCTTATAAATTAGTCAAAAAAATTTAAATTAAAAATGAATTTGCAAATAAATTACTACTGATTCAATAATGAAGTAGTGCCATCGTTGGGGAAAAATGAAAAACTCTCAATTTATAGAAATCTTGATTTGGAACATCTGGCACTTTTACACGTAAGGACCACAAATAAAATGCGAATTCGAAAATGCAAAATACGTGCGAATCCTTGCCACGTACAATCCACAACCAACGAACCCTTCGGGTTTGCCCTTTGACGGGTAAAATTCGCCAGCTTGCGGTTTGTCTGTTCGACGCGATCAGCATTCCCATAACTTTCCACTTAGTTGCCAATGCGTTCCACA
>JARJDZ010010051.1:0-23783 GCA_030264555.1 Aleochara sp. GC000083
GACGTGTTGCCTTTTCGAAATACCACTCGACCTTCGGTCTCGTGATATTTCGGGCAACACGTCTCACGTATATCCGAAAATTCTCGATTGTCTTGTGATATAATATGTGATAATTGCTTTAAATATCTTATCCCTAATTCTGGTCAATAAAAATTCCGAATTACGATTCTATTTTCGAAGATGCATTCCAACATAAACATGTGATAAAATTTAAGTTAATTATTCGCCAAATTTCTTGAATACTCAATATTTCTTAGCAATATTTTTTCTTCTATCTTTTTTTATCTTCAGTCAACTCTAGAACTAATGATATTAAAATATCATTTTAATTATATCCCCAATTTCTACATTTTAATGAATCATAAATTTTGACTTTCACTTTATGTCCATGATACTCCTCCCAATAAAATTATTGAATGCCCTTGTAAAACATAAAGAAATTACAATAAATTCGGAAACACTAAATTGTATTAAGCTCTGCATGCTGCATAGTCTCAATTCCGAGGTTGGAAACGCAGGGAATAAAGCGGACTAAACGAGTTTATTAGCACTCTCTGCATTCATTTTATTCTATTTCATTCGTTGCGCCCTTTTCTCTGGATAGCAGCGCGTTCCATTACATTACATCATCATGGTTCATGGCCCGTTTAAGCGCGCGCTCGTTTCCCCCCGGATGCTTCTACTCCAGCCCGACACAATTCGGGATTTGGCAGGCCGTTCCCGGTTTTTGCGAACCATCTCTTCGTCCCACCCACACGCGACGCGCAGGTTATGCACCGCGGGCGCTAAAAGTGTTTTAATCATTTTCTGTTTCCTTTCGGAACTCTACAATAATATTGAACCGTTTATTCAAATTACGTCTAACTCGTCTCGAACATTATCATAATTGGCCGCGTCCATAGCGCGCGCGCATTTCGCGGATAATTTGCATTAATTTCAGGTTAATTATGATTACAATGCAATTGCGGACGGAGTCGCAAATATTTGCGCTGGTGTTTTCGCGCAGCAGGAAATCGAGCATGATCGAGTAACAATTAACACAAATTAAGAACAAAACGTAATGCGCAATATGAAATAAATTTTAATGAATTCCATTCCGAATGTTTCCGTCGTATTTATTTTTAATGCACGCGCACAGCGAATGGATTGTAATAAATAATATTATTGCATCGTTGATATTCAAATTAAAATAATCACTTATTAAAATTGAACATCATGTTCGACGCTCGTAATTCTAATTAACTAAATAGAAGCAAAACAATAATATTGCTGGGATAATACCACCGTCAATACGTTTATCTTTCGCATCGTAATTTTTCTGCAGGGCGGTATTTATGTCTGAAAGAGTGGTGCTTATCAAATGTAATCCGAATGAATGAAACGATGATAGTCGGGCATATTTCCTATTTGTTTACAATACATTTCAATGAATTTAAGCGAATTGGACGGACGTAAATTTCCCAACGCGATGCGGATAAACACGAATCCCATTGCAATTTGGTGCGCCGAATAAACGCACACAAAAAACAACAACCTGCAGGTTTACGACTTCAATGGATTGAGGAAGCACCGGAAGAGAAACCTGCGAATGCATGCAATCGCATTTAAATTCGCATCTATATATTAATAAGTGTGCAGATAACTCTCAATCCGAGCGCGCAAAAAAACGAACAACGGAAACCCGGAAAACGCTCTTCTATCTCTGGGACAGGTTTCCTGGTCCCCCAGTTTCGTTAGTGAGGACCTAGTATGTTTCTGAATAATTTATTAGCTTAAAAAGGGAGCATGTTCGGGGCTTTTAGAGTAAATATTTTTAAAATCAGTTCTTCATGCAGAAAAAGCCGGATGGGAACTCATCCAGGGTTTCATGACGTTGCGGGGGCGGCGAAGTTTCGCAACGAGGGCATTTCGCTTGACTTTCCGCGCAAAATTCCAGACCATCTTCTTCGTTCGTTCTTCGGCGAAGAATAAATATGCGTTTTGCGCGCGCACGCCATTTTCGTATACCTTGCGAATTCGCTAACTGCATTGATTTATGAGCGCCTTAACATCTCCGGGTAGAGTAATGCCGAAGAGATGCTAGAGTGTAACGATGCTCGAATTGAAATAATAAGCAACAAGTTGGAATAACGAAGCGAGCAAATGTAGAATGAAATTGCGACATTTGCGACATTTGCGACTTGAGATCAGAGAATATCATATTTTTATTCGACTGAGTCGAGATCTTCAAATGGTTGAATTTTATGTGCTATAAAATTAATTTGATTAATAGCTCCCATTCACTACATTACATCATTTATTGCAAAACTATTAAAAGCAAAAAAATTCATTTGCGACTCTTAGAAATGAAATTTTACAGGTGCTAAAAATTTAAAAATTCTTTGCAACCACCTCACAAAACCCAATTTCGTTCGTTATTTATTCACTGGCTTGACAAACACCCACGACTGAAAAGCAACCAAAACATGGGGCCAAGTATGTCCCAAAAATAAACCGGCTTTCTCGCATTCGATGTGCAATTTTGATAAAACACATCGATGACCATTTCCCATCACATCGTTCGATTTGCATGAATCCTCACTTTGCTTGACTGCCACTCGACCAACAGAAGCAACAACAACAACAACAACGTTGACAATAGTAGCACAACATCAACACTGTTAACTGACAACAGCATCAGTAAGAATAATAATAATTTGCGATGGCAGAATGACATCAATGATGACGTGAGTTGAGGCCAGGTTGGGGTTTGCAAAATGCAGAATGAAATAAATAAACAATGAGAGGCGACCATATCGGATGTCATCGTGTTTCGGTCAATATTTCCAATAATGGAGCTGTTTATAACGTTAAACAACAATTTGATTGGTTATTGCTCGTATTTGATTTATTTACATATTGCAATTTGTATTTTAAAATGCATTTTAATTTGTTCAATATGTAACTGTAAATTTGATGCAATTTATTTACATGAATTGTCGATTCATTTTTACCTGAATTTTCACTCAATAGAGTGAATCAACCGGTTCTAGATCAATGTGAGGATCTATTGCATCTTGTAAGGTGCAAGTTGTTCTAGAAGCTTATTCACTCGACTCATCTCATTTGATAACAAACATCAAACACATTTACTAACAACAAACAAATTTACAAAGGTGTATACCAATAATATCACAAGTAATATCCTATCCTTCGATACAAGTCTAGGGTCTAAGACCCTTTTGTCCCATTTCGGGTGGTTTGAGGGTACTGGTACGAAATGTGGGCCTATGTCGTCTGGTTGTATGGAAAGTTGGCGAAACGTAATCTCGCAGTTGGCGGCGGCTGTTGAACGATATTCCCTTTAGCGTCGGGGGTGGCTGTGGCGGCGGTGGTGGCGGCAACCGACACGCGTGGTTCAATTGAATTGAAGTCAGGCCCCGCTACCGTGTCATCGTCGTAAGCATATAGTTTACATGGCGCTCGTTGTGCGCCGCCCCCGGACGGCATCGGGGGATTTGTGTGCATGTTCCAATAATTCGAAACCGATGAATTTCGGCTGCCATTACGGGCCGAGAACGACGACGATTGCTCTTGCCTGCGCCCGAATGCTCCCGGATTTTGATTAAAATTCGTTTTCAATCGGCGAGTAAACCGTACCACGTCGAGTCGAGCAAATCGGCGCAATAGAGAGAACTCCGGATGTAAACATTTCCGCAGAATGCAACAACGCGCGTTTTACTGCGATATCATGCGAAAAAAGGGCGCATTCATAGAATTATGTAATCATCTTCCTTTGTGTCCGATGGATGCATCCAATGGGCTCGGGCTGCATTTTGATTAAAATATCATACATTATTAAATTATTTGATATGCAGATTGCAGCAATGAAATAAAATTTCATTTCACTATCAGAGATTTGAATTATGAGGGTATTTTATTGTATGATTTCAAAAGTTGATGAAATTGAAAAAGCATATTGTTGGAAAATTTTATTTTCTATTGCAGAATCCATAAATAATTGAAAATTTCTAGGCAAATTATATTCAGGGGATGTTTACTTAATTTGAACTTGAAAATGTATATTTTTTCCTAGTTTATTTTTCTTAGGATATCAGATATTAATTTTTATAAAGCATTCATTCATTTTATAACAGAAATTGCAATTTCAACTTTGCAAAATAGAAGCCAAGTAATTTATCCGAATTTTCGATGTATCCATCCAAATGTTATTGGATTTAAAATTCATAGAAAACAGATAATATTTTTCAGAAACTTGTTAAATTTGAGACCAAAATACTGCTATTTTCTTCATGGCCCAAAATTATAATTGTTATTGTTGCAAAACTGTGGAAAGTTATATTTTTCTCAAATTTTGTTCTCATATCAAATATTTTAGCAAAAATTTGCATTTTCTGATTTGAAAAATTAATTGATCCCAATTTTCATTGAATCTAAAAATTCCAATTCAAATTGGAAAATATATATTTTTATTTAGTTTAGTTTCTTGAGAATTCATATTTGATATGATTTTGCATGTTTTCAATCATATTATAGCAATACTTTTTGAAAAATTTGAAGTAAAAATTAAGTAATTATACCAATAATTTCTAGAACAACAGACGATTTGAAACAAATTGTAGTTAAATAGTTGAAAATGGATGAAATTCTCGAAAAACTATTCAGATTTTACATCAAAAAATCTTTAAAAAATTGCAGCAATTTGAAAAAAGTAAACTTGGTAACAAATTAATAATATTCTTACTAGAAAATACTTGACACTGGTACTAAAAATGGTAAATTTGCAACTTGTGATGTCTTCTGCGAAATTTGCGAATCTCTTCTAAAAGGTATAATCCCCAAAAAAGAAAACTAAAAATATCATCCCATTCTTTTATATGTATCTGCACCCAATTCTTACATTTTCGCCATCGTGCGAGCATTTGATGCATGCGATTCGCGTGAAAATGTGCAAAGTTCTCTTTGCGTGCGCGCGCTCTTCTTCCAACATCTGTCCGCCGCCCCCGACAGCCTGTTAATTCAGTAAAAAGCTTTCTTATGGACCTGCGGAGCCCGGCGTGATGTTGCGTTATAGTGTTATAGCCCTCCATCGACATTTACAAGATACCTACTCCACTCTCGCCGCCCCCCAACTTCACTACCACCCCCACAACCGCCGCCACTACATATGCTGTTGTTCTTTTTCTTATATTATCTCGAACATCTCCGAGCAATGCGAATGGAACGAAACCACTGACGCTGCGTACGAAAATTGATTCGTTCGCTGCGAATTAAATGAAATCGATGAAATTGTGTGCCCTGTTTTTTTCGCCGTCGTCATCAAACTTATGAGGGTCCAATCATAAAATTCGCGATAACTTATCGTTAAATACCGCACCCGACACTCGTATAACCGCACCGGATTTCTAACCCTAAAAACAAACATGTTGCACACCGCAATTTAATGCCCTCGTTTATGAACGCAGGAATCAATTACGACTTCCAATAAATTCGATATTTATTATCGTTATCAATTATTTTAATAACGTTTCCATCCCGCACGTCAAAACATAATAACGGCATTAACATGACCCGCCGTTATTAATGTTTATCAATATCAAATATTCGTCTGATTAGAGACCACAATGTGCGTTAGAAATTATGTTTGAAAAATTTGTGTNAAAAATTTGTGTTTGCATGAGAAAAATTAGCAAATTACAAATTACATTCTGCATGTTGGCTATGGCCAGCGAGATGAAACGCAATTAAATTTTAATTTTCTAATTTGCCGAAATTAAAATGTAATTCATTTTATTTAATTACGCTTTCTTTTGTACAAGGACGCCGGACGGGAAATTTGTTTCCGGTCCAGCCAAATTTTCCCGGTCCTGCATCCACCGACGGCATCGCTGTCTGCGCGCTAATCTCTGATCTCGAATTTTTCCGGCCAACTTTTAATCCAATTAGGGTTTTGCACTCCGGGTTTTTCCGGGTTCAAATACTTGCCCGAAAAAATTTCCAACGAATGATTGATTATGTAAAATTATAACTTTTGAAGATTTCCTTCGAAGTACAAAAATAATTTTTAATTCCTAAATTTTTATAAAATACAATAGAAAAATAAGTTTTAAGAGATGTTTTCGTGTGGGGAAATTTTCCGGTAATTTCAGAAAATTGGAGAAAGATACTCGAAATTGCTTCTCGTTTCTTTTATTCGTATACAAACATCTCGTAAATTTGTGGCTCTCTTATCTTTTGGGGCAATTGATCTGATCTCGGGGGCGGCGAAAACCGGGCGCAAAGTAGACGAAAACCAATCGCACGCACATGCCGCTTATTATTCAGTGTTTGTTTAAGCGAGAGTTTATTACAGTCTGCGACGAAAAGTTTTATTGAGTTATTTCCTCGTCGGGCGCCAACCGGAAAAAAGCGACGCGCCGATTTTGATTAAGATACCGTACGACTCCCCCGCTTTTCCGGATACGGACAGACAGACAAGACGCGGAAACCCTCACGAACTTATCGTATAATTTCATTATGTTATCACTCACCTGCCGAAATCGTCTTCAGAAGTCAGCGCCTCGATGATTGATTCGCTGGTACAGTCTCTCAGAAGTTGACTTCATTCTACTTCATGGTACTTCATTGTACTTTGTTGTCCTTCGTTGCATTTCGTTGCGGATTGAATGAAATTGAGTGAACTTGCTTTATAGAACTTAAACTTGGTGCGCCCCCAAAACGTCTCTGTGTTTGTGCGTCGGCGGCGGCGGCGACGAAGTCTTCGACGGCGGCGGTGGCGGCAAAGTCTGCAGTGTGTGCTTGCCGCTCGAACGCTGCACGGACAACTGCGATAAGAGAACGCGCCGCCGTCCGCCACACCCCAGCGACGCTAAGGGCGCCGGCGCCTTTTCCGCTCCAAAAGCGAGAACGCTCCCCCCTCGGTTTTCCCTTCCTGTCCACGCATACGTATCGCACGCAGCCGCCCCCACCAGAAGAGCGAGCGCGCGCCGCCACCCACACCGCCGACGAGAGAGCATACTGTTGCATGCATACGGCAAGCTGTTGCTGCCCCCCTTCGCCACGCAGACACACTCTTCCTGAGGGATACGGAAAATTCGCACACGTACAACAGCACACACTGATGCATGTGGCGGCCGAATCGCGGCCACATACAATCGCGTCGAAAGCAGGACACATTCTGAAACCGTCCTACCATTGCGTACGGTGCCTATACCATGGGTGGCATCCATCCACCCACATTGCGCTTGCCAGCAAGCTGCCTACCTTTGCCGTCATAAATTAGTGCGAGCAATAATTAGGGGAATTAGCGTTCTAGTTTATTATACGGTTCTTATGTCATGTAAGTTATGTCTCCCTGCCGTGGTAACTGCTACCGTCAGTTCGGTTTGTTGGCGTTCTTCCTGCCTTCCAGCCAAGAACCTGCTGGGTTGTTATTGTTGTTCTTACGTTTGGCACGTTCTCCCGTATCAGAATTACGTTTCCTTTCATACAGGGTCGTTCTTCCATCATTCAATTTCATTTGAGATATAATTTCCTATCGTAACACTGAAATTTCTGAATTTGTTGAATTTCCAGAATAAATCTGAATTCTCTAGTGTAGTTGACGAAATTTGAATTAATATTTTTTTGATTTCCTCCAAGGAACAAAAATTAAGATGGATTTTTTGATAGTATCAAACATCTTGAAATTATATTAAATTTTGATATTTTTGAATTTCTGAATTTGATATATCTTTAGGTAAGATATGACTTTAAATTTTTCAATGTTATTATTGCTAAAAATTCAATTAGTAGTTCTTAATTTACTATAAGGAACTAAAACTGAAATATTTTCTAAGTTCTGTTATTTCTGAAATTCTGAATTTTCTGAATTTGAGATATCATTTCATATTGTATCATAAACATTTCTGAATTATTTAAATTTTCCAATAAGAATATCACTAAAAACTCTATCTTTAGTGATATTCTTGATGAAAATTGAATTAATATTTCTTTGATTTCCAACAGAGAATAGATAATTAGATAATGTTGAATCTGATCTTAAAATTACATTAAATTTTGATATTTTTGAAATGAATGATTTCTCGTAATATTGAAAAATCAAAATTTTAGTCAAACTGAAAATATTTATTGCACACAAAAACTTGCAAATCGTTAACAATTTTTTGTATATTGCAATTTGGAAATGAACTATTTGAATTGAAATTGAATTTGAATTTGAAATTGCCAGGATAATGTTAGTCAATTCAATAATTTTTCATATGTAGACAAATCAAAATAATATTCAAGTTATTTCAAGTTTTTATTTCTGGAAAGAGGATTTTTTTATAATTTTGAAACGTTTACAAAAGAAGACTAAAAATTTTAATTATCTATTAAATTGTTAGGAATGAGGTAATATCTGAATCGCTCTTTGAAATTAAATTCATAGAGAAGATTTTATTCGTATGCAAATACTTGCAAATAGTTGAGAACTATATTTATGTATATATTTCGTGTTTGGAAAAAGGCTTATTGCAACCATTTCCTGTTTCTGTACCAGTTGAACTTTCAAAGGATAATGATATCATTTCGTGCGATACCATAGATATCAATATTTACAGTTTCATAAGAATTTATTTTTATCAGCACTTAGTTATTTTAAGAGAAAATTCATCTCTTTTCACTTGAAATAATTTCAATTTTTCATACCTTTATACAAAACTTTTTCTGTGTCTATACCCAAAAATTTTTTTGTTATCAGTAATTACAAATGTATACCTACATAAAAAAGGATTTAATACCTAAAAATGAAAGAGGAACAAAAACTGGAAATTGAAGTGTATCTAGAAATCATTAGAAACAAAAGAAATTAATGGGTTATAAACAATACATATGCCGTCATTACGTAATTAATTGAAGCCCAACTGGATGTTTTCCCTACGTATTCATGAATTTTCTTCGGCTTAATGCTCCGTGTGAAGTCCAAAGAGCAAAGAGTAACCCACTAGTAGTTCACTTCTCTCCTCATACGAGGATCATAATAGTTGTAATACCAGCAAATCGGAGATTGAGGAAATCCGTAAGCGACTCGACGGAACTCCTCGTGGAGCATACACGTGCCCGTGCGGAAATCAAAGCGACTTTGTCGAACTATTAACCCAGCATCCTAACAATCCTTCACGAAGTCAATACCTTCCCTGATCCCGTTTATCCACACCTGGATAATAACTCGTCGTTCAAATTTCCCCGACGTTGTATTTCTACCACTTCAAGAAAATTCCCAAAGAAATTTTTAAGATATACGTGGAAAATTTTCAATATATTTCTGGAACATCCAGTGCATAATTAAACATTCCGAAATTGTACGGTGTCGTTTGACGATCATTTTCCATTAATAGTTTACTAATTTCCACACTTCCAACAGTCGCAATTCGACGACGCGACGCGACCGCCCCAACTTCAAATACTTCAGCGGCGCGTCAACGCGAACTTTCCGTTCGGAGGCGGCAAAGGCCCCTCTACATGTTCGCGCATGTAATGAACATCCCAGCTAATTTAAATTGTTCATTGGAGGTGTGCGTTCTCCTCCGGGCAAAGTGGGCAAAAACGGCGGGCGCGCATTCGAACTTTCGTCGTTGACTTGTCGCACAAAAGACTTTAATGAACGCTTTATTTATTCGGCCCCATTCGATGCAGGGGGCGGTTGGTGCTGCCTCCGCGTCGACAACTCGTCCGCCTAATAAACACATTATGGGCTGGATGCAACCATTCTACGTATGTGTGTATGTATGCGGGGGTGTCAGGTACAAACATGTCCCAGGACATTCGTAATAGTCGTGTTTGGGGGGCGGCAGGGTACAACTTCGTTATGTGTCGGATCAGCCGCAGTCGACACATTTCGTAACAAGGCAGTTTACAGCAGATATTAATATGTAGTACAGGTTGTTAATTGTTGTTAGAGGACAATAACGGCGTTAGTGATGCTCGTAATGATGTCCTTCGCGCGGTGAGGCGGATATTTCGCATGCGGAATCCGTGAGCAATATTGTCCGTCTTCTCATTTGCATCGTGGTCATATTGTCGCCATTATTGCGTCTGAACACAAACTGATGGCCATCAGTCGATCGTAACAATGAACGAGTTCGAAATGTGTGCAAAGTTACTTTGGTAAAAATTCGCACTAATGATATTTTCGTTTTAATGGTCCATTTTCGAGAAGGTCCTTATTTAACCCTAAGGTTTTTAAATACATGATAATTGTTCCCAAAAATTGGTTTTTATTATAGAATATTCTGGAAGCTTTTAGAACTGGTAAAAATACAAATTTAAAATTGCAATTTTGAGTGCTAATAAAATTGTAAGTACCTTGATCTAGAAAATTTTAAGACATTGAGGAAATTGAAATCCAAGTCTTCTCAACTTTTAGAATTTAATAAAATAAAATAAAACGAAAAAAGTCTTAAAAATGAAACAACAATTTTCAGTACAAAAGAAGTTAAATTTTAAAAAATCAGATTTACAAGTAGATACTTGAAAAAATTTAAGAACTAGAAGAAATTGAAAACAAAATTAACTTTTTGTTCAAATACAAATATAAGAATCATCTCAAATATTGATATGAACTGGAAGAAATCCAATTTTCGAAAATTCTAGATTCCAGATTCAACTTGCAAAATTGAAATCACCCTTTTCACTACAAATGCAACTAGAAGAAACTAAATAATAACAACAGGATATAGAAATCCAAATCAACCCATTTTGAATTTCCTGTATGTCTTTTCACCAGCAAGCACTCTCTAATATAACAAGCGGAAACGATCGAAACAAGAAGTAAATATCGGACGAGAGCTGTCATTTCAGCGAATGCGCGCGCCCGTTTCGAGTTGATGATAAACCCGTACAACATCTTGTAATATTGTCCTTGCCGCCAATATAAGCAGCGTTTACACAGGTTACACACGAAGGGACATTGTCTAACATCATCGATTCGGTTCGTCGACGTCGTTCGTTCCGTGCAAGAGACCGATTCGGATCTATAAACTCTTCGATTCGATGCGATGTGATGCGATTCGACCCTCTTCGTTCTCGGCGCGGAAGAATTCACGCCACCCACGCCATCATCGATGGTGGTGTCGTAACGAAATTAATTTTCGAAATGATCAAAACAATATTTGTTTTCTTCCTCTCCATCAATTCCGATGATGGCTCGGACTCGATCGTTTTGCTTGTATGTCATCTTCTTATTGTATCGATATTATTGTCTCTAGGATAAATGTGCAAAAATTCCAGTCGTGAAAATTTCAAAACTATGAAAGATAATTCTTCATGAAATGGGATCTCAAATTGGTCACTGAAAATTTTAATGGAAAGTTGTGGTTGTAAGAAATATTGATTGATTTTGTGAAAAATCCAAATGATAACTTGATAAATTGAACAATTTAATTATCCTTCACAATCAATCAACAACATTTTGGTAGCACTTAATGCCTGAACGCGCAACTCAATGGGCACGTCATTAACAATTATAATAATGCGACAACATGCGCATTTGTATCGATATTTGCATTCGAATTTATTCCCCTTTCGTCCCGGTTCGGGCTGCGATTGTCATAAGGGAAGGGTTGCACATCGAATCGACGAAACGAATCTAGTTATGATGAACGTGCGCGCGCGTTTTATGAGGGCCCGAAGAAGATAAACACCTGTCAATTCCCATTCAAGTCAGAGCCTTGTTAAATTGTTGTCGTCGCATCATGTTTTCGGGGTCCCTCAACCCAATGCGCGCACATCGAAAAGGGGCCACACTCGAAAAGGTCTTATCAGTCAATCAACGGCAGATGGTTGCACAAATCCACAAAAGTACATAAATAAAGCTCATACCCACCCGCACCATCGTTTCGATATTGAATGTAAAAAGTACAAATAGAAATTCTGGAAAACGTACAAATATTTGGATGGGAGCAGCTGAAAAAATGTCGTATTTCTCCAAAAATAAGACCCATCACGAATTTCCTACTCCTCGCATAAATATTTTCTGTTCGTTTTTTTGTGAGAGAGAAATTAACACAAATCAATTAAATAGCAACCACACAAAATTCATATCATCAGTAAATCAATACCGCGCGAATCAATTTGCAAGTAATAGGCAATTCGGTTGGTCAATTAGACTAATTTGCGGCCGGTCATAAAATTGATATGGCACTTGATTTTTGCATGGGTGGAATTTGTTGGGCGAAAAGTATTCGCGTTTTCGCATGAGGAATGAGGTGCTATCAGGTGGGAGATATGGACGCGATTGTTTTAGCGGTATTGGTTGCGCATCGAATAAATTAGTCGGCCGGGTTCATTGCGGTTATTTGTTTGTCGTCACGTGTCGCACATACTAAACTTATCAGAGTCCCTCGAATGTGGGCAACACGTGCCATCATCCGACGCCCATCGATGGCGACATGTTCAATTCGGTATTAATTCCGCCTAAATATTTGCATTCGTGCATTATGACGGGGCCCACATTCGCGTTGCTGGTCGCTTCCGTTATTCATCATTCACTTAAACTAGAGGTGACATTTTGGTGAGTACGTGTACTGAGTATGAAATTCAAAAAATAAGTGCATCACTTTTTGATAAATGCAAATCTTTTGGCTATTATCCTTGCAACATTCCTTGGAATTTAACTCTGAAGTGATTTGATAAAAAGTCATCCAACTTTTGTGAGTGCAGATTATGAAATTTTAATTATTTGTCATTTTTCATAAATATTTCTTATCACTAGTAGAAATATCATCATATTTCTTATCGTTAGTAACATTTTCTTAGAAAAAAATTAATTGATAGATTTTCGATTCATCAAGAATTGCCTTGATCAAAGTTCTTGATTTGATTTTAATTGACTGAAGATTTCCTTCAAATTTTAAACCTATTCGATCAAAAATCCACGAACTTATTTGTCTGTGAAAACCAAAAACAAAATTAAAATTATTTGTCATTTTTTTACTTTACTTTTCAAATAGTTTTCCCTTCTAAGAATTTTTCAACAATTACAAAGTGATAAATTTTAAATTCATGAACAATGAAATACAAATCACCATCTTCAATCTAAGAACTTACTTTTTGTCCTCAAGAATGTCCTTGGTTTTGGTTCATAATAAGCTGGTGATTTCCTTAATAACCCAACAAGATCCTCAGGCAATTTGATGAAAAATCACCGGGTAAATCCAATCCGACGTGATGAATGAAGTGCACCACCAAATAGAAAATCATTTGATGCAAAGCGTTCCGTTGGCTGAAGATGCGAACATGATGCGCGCGTGTATTTACATTTCGGTTAGTAGTTGAACGCTAAGGAGCGTTTAATCCTTCATACCGGGGGATTATCAAAGGTATTATCCTAGGACGGCATTAATAATGAATTATTTGTCGGCCTTCCCGAGTTGTTGACAGGGCGAACGAACGGCCGTTACCGACTTTCAAAGCAGCGTCGACGACGGCGGCGATGATGGCGGCGGTATGCCGCCTCCCTTTGCCGCCGCTTTGCAAAGCCCGTCATGTCTGACAGTCTTGATCTTCATCTCGTCAAGTCGATCAGGTGATCTGAACAAAGACCTACAACATCTTCAACAATCACACAGCAATTATTACTAGTTTTTAATTAACCAATCCCTAAAAAGTCCCCGAAATTTTATGGTAGTGATTTCGGGATGGGGATTTCTTGAAGTGGGTGTTTGAGATTTCGGGGGCGGATTTCGGGATTTCTGAGCGTTTCGCGATGGCACTGTTTTTGGCACGCCATCATCGAAAGTGGAAATCCTTACTGTAAACGGAGGCACATTAAAGCTGTACCTGCACGCAACAATCCCGAGCCAGAAAGTGGAGGCTGGTGGCTCTTGGAGGCAGAGCATCGGAGATTAAATCATCTTTTTGTGCGCGTACGTACGGTTATGGCGGTACACGCGAAGAGATTTACCTGATATACACGTTACAAGCGCTCGGTTTCGGAGGCGGCGCTGGCGGCTTTTTGCTTTCTCCTGGGTTCGTGTTGTTGTGCGTTGTGTCTTCCATGGGCCCTTTTTTCTCTTGTCATCCTCCCCGGGAGGGGCTTATTCTTTGACTTCTCCTTTTTTTTTTAATTACGACTCCAAAACCGTTTTTAAGTGATTATTTTTTCCGGCTTTTCATGCATACTGTGCGAATTTCAATGTGGACCACTGATTAAAATAAATACACGGATTAATTTGCAATTAACCAAATTAAACTCCCTTTCCAAAAGAGCACCATTTTTTAACAAATGAGACGAAATATTTTTCAAAAGTTCCTTCCTTAATTTTTTTTTTAATTGAAACTAATTTTTCTTTTTGACTTGTTTCAGAACCCTTTATGAACCATGATCAACTCCTTGCAGAGACCATCTTCGAAATCGGTGAGTGTTACAACCAAATATTTCTTCACCCGAATGTCACATCAATTTTTCCCCGCGTTGTACGACCTCAAAGCAAGCATTTGAACTGAACAGCAGCATAATTGTGTTTGTATGTTAATATCCGCTACGAATGTGTGCGCTGAAGATCTGAAAGGTACTGCCGCCCCCAAGCTTCGTGTGTGTGTGTGTGCCCCAGCAGGTATTTATTCGCGCCGCCATTGAGGGATGGAAGGCAGCCGCCTCCACTTACACCGGCGAATATCGGAACGTATGCATTCGCACGTCGCTGTTGTTGGAGGCGGCAATGTAATGTGTGCCGGGGCCAGAGGTCTAGTGGGATACATTAGCGGGCATGCCGCTCCCAGGTAATTTCGTAATGGTCGGTTTCACGTGACAAGTGCAAACAGACTCTAATCGCCCCCATAATTTACTAATTATTGACCAGCCATTGTTATTATTATTCTGACGTTTACATTTTTCCGCGCTCTTCATTTTTCATCCTATACCCCGGCCATCGGGTTTTTCGTCCGGGGCGCGCGCGCTTTTAATTCCATTTGTAGCCCGCCGCTCGCGCCATTACGGTTATTGATGATCTAAATTAAAAGTTGCCAATGCCGCCTTTAATTAACGCTGATGATGAATTATTTAATTATTTCCCGGTGTAGAATGACTACAAATGCGATTACTAGTTTTTCGAATTTGATTTTATTGTGAAAATGACATTCTTTTTGGGCATATTATTAAAATATATCGGGATGTCAACAACAAATTTTCCGGGGAAATTTCTATTTGTGGGTGGCATCGAAGAAGCTGTTTACGATACATCTCGGTTACTTAAACACGAAACACGCCGCCTTCCATTTCATTATAATCGTATTTATAAAGTTGGTAATTAAGTAATTATAAACGGTTTGAGGTGTTACACAGATCGCTTGCTCCCCAGCGTCGCCTTACATCTCCGAACTTCTGTAGATGCTTCCCAGGAAACTTTCTATCGAATCTAATTCGCGTCCTTTAAACGTTTCGTCGTTTCCGCTCATGCATGCATGCATTTCGGATATTTGCGCAGAACCCGCCCCCACGACACCATCACCGACGAAAATGATTAAATGTCACTTAATTACTGACATAATGATTTGCCCCCCATTCGAATATCACCTCTTTGAACCCTTAAAATCTTGGATCAAAGAATTCTCTTCCCATCATGGTTTCCAAAATCTTCGAGGGTAATTATGTAAAAATTTAGGTGAGGTTCTTTTTCGGAAGTGGTTCGAACATCCACCCGGCCCCAAGGAACGAGTTTCTAAGTCGGCGTTTTATAGCAAATGTGTCGTATTTATCGGTCGGGGGCGGTAGGTGCGAGATGCGAAGAAGAGCCCCTCCAATCGATAGGACTCTCGGGAAATCAGTAAACAGGGACAAGCGAGCAACCAGTGTTGGCGGAGGTGGCATCCTTCGTACTTACGAGGAGTATGCCAAGTAACTCGAGCACAAGGAACATGACACGACAACCGTCTCCAAGCCGCCGCCGCCGCCCCCGCGTCCTTCCCGCACCTTCCAGGATACACTGATACAACTTTCATATTCCCTGCATCTCGGACCACCGAGCGATATCATTCGGTGTTATTTTTTACTGCCAGTTGGTAGTTTAAGATGCTGCCTACCATCGCGGATCATTCGCAAGAAACTAGAGGAGGCGGCGGTCGTGGTGGCGCGACAGCGACAAAACGACCCTGCTTTATTCTCATTATACGTCTGCAGCTTCTTTTGGCTTCCATCACTGGAGAACCATTCGCCGAATGATTGCTATGAGTTACAAGATTCTTCAAGTTTTTTTCTCTGATGCTTCCAAAAAATTTTTGTTATTCAACCAATTTCGTCTATGTTTTCATACTCTTAGGAGTTTTTTTCTTGTACTTCTGGAGGATGGTTCGAAGTTTTTATGGGGTATTTATAGAAAGTTATAATTGATAATTTGGTTCATATTTGTGTTAGCAAAAAACATTGAGTTCCAAGCAAAGAAAAACATCTTCTAAAAGTTCCTAGTAAATCAATTTATTTTTTATTTCGATATAAATTTTTAAATTTATGAAAATCCTTTAATTTTTTTTCCAAAGATAATCTTGAAGCTGTTGTAATCATCATTAACTTCCTTGAACAAAACTTCAGAGTAATAATTTGATTCTTATTTTTTTTGTTATAGCAATTAATACTGAATTCTATTACTTGAAAAAATGTTCTAGAATTCTTCAGTAAATAATTTTTTTTTTGTTCGATATATATTTTTCAAATTTATAAGTTTTTTTCTTTTAGCTCCCTGAACTTCTAGAATTTTCTAGTGTCTTTGTTTTCGAATTCTTGAAGGTTCAATAATTTTTTATGTGATCAAAAATCGATTCGAATTCTTGGTAGCGAAAATCATTGAGTTTCAATCCAAGAAAATTCTTCAATGATAGTTGAAACCATCTTTTAACTTCCTGAATTAAAATTATCCAATGTTATAATTGATAATTCGATTCATATTTTCATGATATCATAAAATTGAGTCACAAACCCAAGAAAAACTTTCTAGAACTTTCTTATTCCAGATCTTCGATATAATTTTTTCAAATGAGTAAAATACATTGGGTTTTTGAATTCCATGATAGTCTTAAAATCCAATCTTCTTTAACCGCCCCCTTCTGGAACTAAAAGTATCCCTTTTTCAGAAAAACTTGAGTGTCACATTGTTTGGCATAATTTTAATAGCGAATTAATTACTAATTACATGCCACTGACACAATCATAATCGAATTTTTAATGAGACATCAATCACTGCCGCGTTACACATTTTTGCAAGCTGTTCAATAACAATCGACAGCCTGCTGCCTGCTCGAAATCTTGTCACCTCAGTGCAACCATCATGGTCCATGGTGTGGAAATGAACGCCTGAGTATGTAAATTATACGCGCTGCGAACAAATTTGAAAACACAACAATTATGCAAATGAGACAAGTAATTTACAATGTAAATCGCGCACGTTCTTCGCCATCCACCCCCCAAATCAACCCCCTCTTCAAGCGTTTAACCCACGCATCATCGATGTTGGACACGCGTCCATTTCACTTCGGAGGCGGCGGCGGCAGCGCAAACAAACCGCCGGCGATAAACAACGGGCGATGATGATGATGATGAATAAGTATAACGCATTCGAAAGAATGTAATCAGGAGGCCGTCAAGACGTATCCGATCACGCTCCGCTAAGTCCAATGCGTCGACAGACCGCCGGCGCCGTCACCGCCACCGCCGCCGCCTCCCGGTGCCGGCTGACAATCGGAGGCGGCGGCGGCAGGAAAACAGCCACCCCCAGCGTATGCGGCATTGCGATCGACATTTCCAATTGACAACAATGTCAGAAACACTCTAATTGAACGTGTCGGCTCGAATTAAGCGCGCTTGCTATCATTGCGCGAATGATGATGAGTGCGGAAACACGTGCGCGGATCGGGGGCGTCATTTTTTGGCACTTTGTTGCGGAAATGGCAGATTTGTCGGTCATTGTTGCCGGAAGCAAATTGAGCATGATGAAGAAAATCACATGGAAAATTTGGTCGCCGTGTCGAGGAAGCGATGACTATGAACTTGATGTCTAATTGAGTGTAAAACGATTAAACACGTCGCGTTATGAACGTGGAAGTTGCAAGGGGGCGGAATATTTGCAAACATTCGCGCATAATCACGTCATGCACATGAATTAAGTTTATATGCAAGTTGGGAGTTAATGCGGAAAGTCGTGCGTGCATTTTAAGGGGCGGATATGTTTTATAGTTTCAATGAAAATATGACGTTTGGTCTTCATTTTAAAGTTTAATTAAAATTTAGAGAGACATTGACAAATCATTGACAATCAATTGTTAAATTAGAAATTTTGCGAAGAATTAACTCACTTTTGAATTTTTGAATTAGAAATCGTGTATTTTTGCCATTCGGGGTAAATATGACAGTTTCATAATCGTGAATTAATTAATTCTCCAGCTATTCATTTATCTATTTATTTATTATTTTTGTATATCCTAGCTGGATATGACAATTTCCACATTTCCTGTGGAACAGCATATGAAAATGAAGTATTATTAGCAAATACCTTATTTGGCTCATAATGTAATCATCGACGTCAGTTCGTGGAGCAGAATGTAGCGTCCCATGTAGCCATCAGCCGGGAATAGAATGGAAAAAGGGCGCGCCAATCCTCCCACACGAGCGTGGTCACTTTGACGTCGACGTCGACGTCGACGTCGACGTGGAAGTCGTCCCGACATTCTGCCACGTCCGCAGACGCGCTCCAGAGAGTGCATTTACCGATCCGGCTTCAATTGCTCGCCGAGTGAGGAGGAGTATATCCGCCGTTTATTAAGTTAATGAAAGAATGAAGGAATGATAGAATTTCCTTCATTTCCTTTCATATCAATCTACTTCGGCCCGACCGAAGCTTGTTGAGCTTGTTAACCGCATGCTGCGATTTGAAAACAGACCCCCCCGCGTCCGACTGATAATGATAGAGTGCCTAATGCAGGCTGAAAGCCAAGGGATGCGACAATTAAGCCGCCCAAAATGATACCCTATGTCATATACATCGAATTTGTTCCTGGAACATTCCTTCAGCCATCGCGAAATATACGAAACCATACAATTAAAACATCGACTGGTTGTTCAGATGGTGATAAGGGGGGTACAAACAGGATACAGGCATGTAATTGCCATATAAAATGCAGGGTTTCAATTACAAGCAGCGCAAAAATGAGGCGTCAAACTGCGAGCGGAATTAAATTATTTGTCAGGCTTCCTTCCCGGCCCGCCCGCTGTTGATTTCTTCGTAATAACAGAACAGAAATTCTCATTAGTGTGTCGTCACCGCCATTGCCGCCCCTTTTGCCGCCACCGATGCGCGCGCCCCCATTGATTCCGACTCGGCTTCCCTTCATCGAGTTAATTTCCATCGCAACATTTTTCCATTTGCGGAAAAACAGCCGCTCCGGTTTCCGGTGCGTCGCTTACTTATTATTTGCGCATTTCCTATGAATTATTTTCCGATATATCGCATTATTTTCGACAATATCGTCCCGTATTTACTTTCACTCTCTTCATCAAGTGCGTCGTCACGTACGGCACGCATCCAGCGAAAACACGAAAATCCCAACAATGACAGGAAATAATAACGAATCGACGCTATCGCCACCAGCAAAATCGAAGAAAAGCGAAGAATAAATATCAACGACAAGCGGACCGATTGATTTTCACCGAAGAGCGAAGAGCTCTCGGCAGGAAGCAGCCCCCCAACTGCTGTCTATAATTTATATTAATTTGCCATGATCGTATTGTTTATCGACGTCCTTGCGGATTGGTAAACATCGCCAATGTCCTCTTAAAGTATTAACAATCAATTAGGATCGCATTGAAATTAGAACAGCGGATGTTGTCATGATGTAAATGTAAACACTTCTTCATTTCGTTTTTGTTACCGAATTTAGTCATAATCTGATTGTTGTTAATGTTGTTAATGATCTGGATTCGTATGTATGGTATATAAATTGCGTGGAGTGTGTGCAAAGTTGAAAAGTCGTTACGATTCGTTCCGACTCATTAGAGCCATTAGACTTGTTGCATAATTGCGAATGTCTTCGTCCATTGTTTGACTGCACTATTATTGAACCGTTGGCCGTTTGAGTTGCGCCCCATTACACACCATTTTCCGTCCGGGATTCATGCATGTTTAAACGATTAAGCCAAACGATAGCGAACAAATGTCCCGATGCTTGTAACTGTGCACATTTCATTTGCAAATTTCGCGATATTCAAATTATGTTTGAACCACTGCATGGAAAAAGCCTCATTTTGCATTAATGCTAATGTGTTAATTCTGTCACGTGGTTTAACTACAAGGAAGTTCATCCTGAAAAGTTATATGCAGTTAAAATGCAATTCCAAATTGTTTTTTTTGCCATGTGAGTCTATAGGAAGCAGGTTGTTATTGGAAAAAATGGTCCATTAATTTTGGATCATCTCAAATCCTACAGAGATGAGTATTTTTTAATGACATCAAATTCTCTACCTAAAATTACCTTAACATACTTGAAGGTAGAGACTATCGAGGGAAAAATTCGAAACCAAAAATGCAACCCAAAAAAAAATATCGTAAATGCAATCGGCTGAAGTGAAGCGACGTCCGACGGCGATGGTTGCGGCGGTTGGAGGCGGCTGCCGGATCGGATCCGCGAAGGGCGCCGGTATAAATAATGCGGAGTCCATCGCTTTGACGCCATGAATAATGCAACGTATGTAAAACGTGATTTATTTTAAGTGCTTATGTCGGTACACATGCGTTAATATGATTTTCTGCTGCCGCCGCCTCCACCACCACCGCCCCCATTCATGCATGTGAGACCCATCGACCCATGGTCGATGGTCGCGCATATTCCGCCATCGTCGGACACACGATTAGCAATTCCAATACAATCTATTGGCTTGCAGATTCCTCAAGGGCGCCCATATTCAAAGACATTAGCGATTCATCACCGCTGTGTTTTCACTCTTGTGTCTTTGCAGCGCGAATCAATTAGCGACAATGCATCACATCGTATGTGGGTGCGCCAACCTGGTGAATATGGAAACGCCGCGCTGGTGGAAGCGCCGGGCGAAAATATCGAGGCACGCACTAAATATGTATTTTCGCTTCGATTCTGCTCGCGCGCGTCTTGCCTTAAGGGATGAACGTTCGTCTCCCCTAACATTTTCATTTATTATTACGTGCGCGTACCCGTTCACTTGTTATTGAATCAACAATACGCCGGGTTACTTTCGCGTATTGTTGCCCCGAATACATCAACAAGTAGAGGCGCTCATCCCGGTTTCCCATCTTCCCGGATTTCCATGTACAAGTCTGCAACGAAGCTACCGAATGTGTAACAACCAACCGGAAATCATTATATTTGCAAAAATTAAGCTTCGATACTTTGCTGGTCCATGGTAGACTTCTATACATGAATTCTGAATAAATAAACATTGCACGAAAAATGAATTTATTTACATATCTGGCCATTATTTCGTTTGCTATCATTCTAATTAATTTAAATGGATAACGAGCAAATGCCTAATTAGCAAACGAACGCAGCGTTTCGAATGCATTCACCATTGAACGCATTATTTCAATCTCATATTATATTTACTTTTGTTATTTTGCAATAACAGTATTAATGAGCTGTAAAAATACTGCATGTTCACAAATTATCGCAGATTATGATAGGAGAAATTTGGGATTCAATGAATATTGGGATGGATTTTGTATTTGGATTTTTAGAGAGAATTTTCCAAATTATATTAACGATGTACGCATATAGAACTGGGAATATTTAATAATGAGCTTGCGGGGGCAAAATGCGCATTTGAAATTGCCAATGAATCTGCACCCTGCATTATCGTGGTCGCTCAGCCAGCTCTCTATTTTCGCGGCAAGAAAATATATTGCGAGCAGTCTCTTGGGAAAAAGTGAAATCACACACACAATCAATACGGGAACTAAATAGATTTGGCGCGTTCATCTGGCGAGTTCATCTAATTTACACCGCACTGAGTTAGCACACTCATTCTGGGTTAGCAGCGGCATGAGTTTTGGCGTGACAACCACCTCCTTAGCTTTTTCGCAAGGAAGCAGATAAATGCGGAAATAGCCCAGCATTTTCATCATATATACCCATGCTTTTTGGGTTCTAGTATGAATTGCCCATATACAGCTCATTGGTACATTCTTCCCATTTAACTGGCCTTCGATATGTCTTCTTTAGCATTTTTTAATGTTTTTGTAACTAGTACGTACATCTAACATCAAATGCATATTATCCTGTTGAGGATATTTCAACTTCCTGCAATGTAACAACGTTAATGCGGACTTGGTGCATAGATGTCCCTCCCTGACGTTTTCCTGAATTTTCCATGAATTACATGGTAGAGGCGGAAATGAAATGGGAAAAGCAAATTTGCCAACTAAATTGAATTGAAGTTTTGCGAAGAAATTTCTGAGCTATGTTCGAAACAAGCAGCGACAACTATCGGCAGACATGCTACTAATTTTTTGGGTTCATTCCGTGTCATTTTTCAGTGCAACACGTTTTGGTTGTTCAGCTACAATAATTTTGTGGAAAATATGTGATTCTGGGACTTGTTTTTCTGCTTCAATAGTAAATATATGGTGCAAATATAATGTATGGTCCATTAAACCTTTTCACATTGAGGTAAGCTATCCTTGGTTGGTACCTGTTCAGAAATATATTTCTATGTCAATTTTGTGTGTTGTCTGGTCTACAATTCAATTTTGTTTCTCTATTGTACTGAGAAAGGTATAGAAATGTTGAACTGTTGTTGCAGTCTTTGCTACAAGTTGGTGAAACACAAAACTGTAATGCATAGATTCCTAAAGTGCCTTCAAAATGCATCCATTACTGTCGTAGTCAAGATTAATTATTTTCCCTATCTGTGAATATTGCAAGAACTTCAACAACAAATTCACATCAATTTCTTCAAAATGTGAACATATAACACATTATTATAATTGTTACAGGTTTTGCAACATATTTTGGAGCCTGCATCACATGTTATAGCAACTTCCAGCAACATAGTAAGGTATTGTATAAACAATTCAGTTCTGTGTATTTACTATGTGAACAAATATATCATTATTTTACAGATTACAGATTCTGCTTATTTAGCTGAAGTCATCATCACATGTTGGAAGAGATTTGAGCCTCATTGGACATTCTTGATATGTTGATTCTAACTGCTCTGGGAGCTTAAGGTATTATATGAACAATTCATTTCTGTATATTCAGCATATGAACAATTATCTCACGATATTTATTATTGCAGAATCTACATGTTTTGCTGGTGTTTCTATCACATGTTGGAAGATCTTCAAGCAACATAGAACAATTTGATGCAGTTAATACCAATGGATGTATCAACTGTGTGGTCTTAAGGTATCATATAAACAATTCATTTCTAAACACTCAATATTTGACCAAGTGCCTCATCATTTTTAATATTTCAGCATTGCTGGGTCCTTGATCACATGTTCACACACACTTCGAGGGATATAGAATATTAGTCACCATCTGCTGCTATTGCTGGAATCATTGCTACATGTTGGACATCATTTAATTTGAACCACACTCAAATGGTAAGTAGACTTTCGAATTCCACAAGTTTTTTGGTTGACTTTTTTCTGTTTGCTAACGTATATAAATATAATGTTAATGTAGATTTTTCTACACTTTTTGTTTAATGCTATTAGCTTAATGAGAGTTACAAACAGTTAAATAATTCCAATTGAAAAACACTAACCATGAAAAAAACTTGT
>JARJDZ010010056.1:0-48791 GCA_030264555.1 Aleochara sp. GC000083
CATATGGGCATGCGTGTAAACAGTCAAACATTTTTTTTGTGAAAAGTGACAACTCCCTCAACTGCCATTTTGCTGATCGCCAAATGTATTTTTGCTCGTGTTTCTGGTTTTGATATATCGAGAGAAGTGCTTTCGAAATGTCTGAAAATATTGCACTAATTTGCAAAAATGACTTTATTGAAAAAATTGTGACTGATTATCGATATTGATTAGTGACATTTTATATCACTTATGTTATAATTCAGTTATTGCCGAATCATTTTTCCAAAATATAGTCTTAAAAGTCTAATAATATGCTTTTTCTTAGAACATCACATTTGAAAGAAGTTGCTAATCATTTTTTATCGCTGATTGTTAATCTGTTTACCAATAAATTAACAATAGTACTGTCATATAAAAACAATGAAATAATATTATTTTTCTGAATTAATTCATGGTCAAATTTCCAACTTGTATTTTTGGATTTTTGAATTGAAAAGTTCTTTTGGCGCGCTGCGAAAAAAATTATAGGAAGTGAAACGAGCTGGTATGTAACGCTCCTTCGGGTAAATTCGGTCCCGAGATATCATGATCTATCAATAGTATTCAGGGCTTGATTTGATTATGTCAAATGAAACGATTGAAAGTACAACAAAATAGACGTATGGAACAATTGACCGATTATTTCAAGAAAAATTAATTCTTCTTATTTATAAAAATTAATTCCTTTTATTTATAAACATTAATAATTTATGAACAAATTGATTCCTGATTTTGCAAATTGCTAAATATATCCATGAATATATATTAAGCAATCTCTGAAAATTTGAAAGCATTTGGATCATTCGTTTCGGAGATATTGATGAAAATGTGAAAAGAGAACTAGTTCGTTTCGAATGAACTTGACAGCTGCAGGTGCATTGAGTGCATGCATCGAAGAAAATGCTGACTAATGACAATCTACGCCACTAACGAACACACAATGCAATATGACAATGGCCTTTAAATAGAATAGAAGCAAACAATAGACGGAATGCGAGGAATGCAGCTAAAGAATAGAAAAGATACAGTAACAAGTAAACAGCAATTAAGATTACAATCGGAAAGGAATGCGAAGAATGCAAACAAGTATAAAATTGACACATGCATTTGATACAGTGTAACGTATTATGTAACAGGTGCATTTTCACTTTTCAAAGTAAATCCCCATAAGGAATATTTTTTCATAAAACTCAGGAACTATTTAACCGATTTTGATGATTAAAAAACCGTTTTAAAGAGCATGATTTAAGCTTTTACTTAAACACCCTGTTTTTGCTCGGTAATTATAAAAACAAATTGTATTTCGTATAAACACCCCTGTTGATGTTTTTCAGTTTGCACTTCTATCGTGTGATCTTGAGCACACACTGTGCATTTTTTAAAATTAAAATTAATAATCTATATTTCCCTACGTTATTTCTGGGTACTTTCCTTAAAAATGCTAATTGGTTAACAAACAGCTCATTGTATGTTGTAAATGTGAAATTTCAAACATTATTTTCATTAATAATCAAATATATATTCATTAAAAAGAATGTGTTAAGTTTTTGCATAATTTATGAATATAATTACTTTTCAAATAAACTTCATCATTTAACTAACTCAAAATTTAAATAAAAATAAGTTTGTAGTCCTTACAAATATGAAAAATTTTCAATTCTTCTATAAATTAAACTTTTTAAAACATATTGTGTTGCCTATAGTCACGTAATTAAACAAATAATTTCCAGTATTTAGGAATAAAATGGTTGGCGAAATAGGTTATCTTCAACATAAAAATTAGAATATATCACAGGTTTAAATTTTAATTAGCAATTAGTAAAATTACAAATTGTTCACAAGTTTGTCCGTTCGTAAATCAATTTGTTTCCATGCTAGGAACAATCAATTCGATAATTGTAAAGTATTCCTAATTAACAATTAATTATAAATTTAATGATGTACGCAAAACGTAACAAGCAAAATTCACTATAAACACATCATGATGCACATTAAATCCGCAAGGTTTGTTTTAATTAAATATTATTTGCTGCTGTGCATGGTCATCTCATTAAATTTACATAAGTCGAATTTCATGAAGATAAAAATGCAACATATATCATAGGTCACTGCGAGTAGTTAGTTATACAACTTTATCGAATGTGTGCTCCTGGGAGATTGGGACGCATGGAGTCCTGGAAATCCAATGCAATCCGTGCAACGTAGATAACGAATTAAATCCTCTTAATAAAACGTCCAGGAATGCCCATCCTCGATGACTAAATGCGCATTCTATTAAATTATTTTTATGTAGGCGTGCACACGTCAGATTAGCTTGATTTATCTCACAAGCGTGCATTTCTGCTGGTAAATTACTTTTAAATTGCTAAATTGATTCCAAATTTTGCCATCGTTTATTATCCATTCATTCTTTTTATCATCATATTTTTAAATGTTCTGGGTTCAGGTTATTCCATTATTTAAACGATTTCTGAATTGTAAAAATTAAGGACCTTGTTACATGTGATTATAATTATTATTCTTTAGATATTTTGGTTCATTATAGTAACCATTTCAGAACCTATTGAAATTACTAAACTGATGCCCAGTTGCACAAAACTTAATTCATGATTAATAAATGTTTAATCATAAATTAATGTACATGTAAATGATAATCAAGATTAGTTGTTTTTTACTTTGTGCAACCGGGCATTAATTTTGCACCATATTAAATTTGAAATTCTGAAAAGAAAAATTAAATTTCAGAATAAAAAGAATTGTAATTCATATTTTTCATATGAAATCGAGTAAGTATAAAATGAATTTTAAATATGTAATTTGGAATCCGGAAGACGTAACTTTAATTCAGAAAGCTCTAAATGTAATTCAGATTCCATTCAATAAGTTAATTTAATTAGGATTTATAGTGATTATCACCATTGAATACCTATTTTCTACTGTTATCTAGATATAGTTTATGTATAAAAAAAACTTGATTAATATGTGACAAAAAGTTTGACTTTTCTGAAATATATTTAATCGTTTTTGTTTATACTTTCCGAAATACAATTAGATATTCAGAATTATTTTTATCGTAATATTTGAGTGAAGTTTTTATACAATTATTCACTTGAAAACCTTCTAAGTTTTTGAAATTTTTAGAATCATTCAGGACACATTTTTAGATTTATTCATATCTTTGTAAACTATTTTTAAGATTGTTTGAAAAACTAAGGGAACTGGGTGTCAAGTTATTTTTAACATATATTTAAGTGCAAGGAAATAAAATTTAATTTTTTAAGAAACTCATCTGGAAATACATGAATTACATTTCCCACAAATCAGAAAACCACGAAATAATTGATTCCTTTTTAATTTTTGCCATTTTTTAAAGTTATTTTTAACTCAAGTCTAAATTTCGTTTTTTTGTAAAAAATTACTCTGGTCCAAAATTTGGTGGCAATTTTGCGACTCAAAATAAATATCTTCGTAATTAACCTATAAATGATAAATTTCAGAGTTGATATCGATGCTCATCCTAAAAAGAAAGTAGAAATTATCCTTTTAATCATTTTATAGATAAACCTCCACTTAAAATATAAAAAGAGTTGTTCCTTCCTGATAATTTCCTCCTGAAAATGATTTATAACGTTTTCTACAGTGAAAAAGAAACATTTTTTGTGTATTTTTGCAGTATAACAATATTAACTAAAATCCAAACAAAGATTTCATCGAGATTTTATTCTATAGTATATTTGTATAATAAAAATTTATGATCTCTAAAGGTCCACTTCGTAAATTTAAATTTGAGATCTAAAATGAAAAGTGCACATTCCTGTCAACGACGCACCCGATGCATTTTTGCAAATATTCTAATACAAACATTTTCTATCTTCCCAATAAACTCAACAAGGAAGCGAACGGATGGCATACATACAATATGTTTGCAATATTCCGAGATAAGAACAGCTTTATGGATATAACATTATTTCCGCGAAATTTTCGCAAACACTTCGAGCCCGTGCGCAAGAATAAGCAAATATACAGTTTAGTAGTTCATTGCGCAAATTCGCTTCTCGCCCGAAAAGATGTCTTCGTTCAGATGCGTGTAGTTTTAGGCGTCGTCTTGTTGGAAAAGCCTTCCTCACATGAACTCGCTGAAGCAACAACGAGTATACAACATATTCCTCGAGCGCCGTTCACGTATATTGAAAATACCATTCGCGGAATATGAAGTGCTTATGGGAATTGCAAATGCGTCCGCATGCGGAGGACATTTCGCGTATTCAATAATATCTTTTGGCATGTGCTATGCATACTTTTTAGCTGTCCTTACCGATAGATGTGTGTGTGGGTGGGTGTGTGTGTATGTGTGTGGGTGGATGGAGGTGGAGGACGATCTTCTTCGAGGAGGAAACGCGACTAAGTGTGGGGACATGCATGCATCTTTTTCCCATTTCCGTGGCAGGCTGCCTCGCGCACCGTTTGCTTCAACAATGCGTTTAGGTCTTACCGCATTCCGCCAGCGTCTTCGTCCTGACGACGAGGACGACGACGACGACGACGAGGATGAGGACGAAGACGGCGTGTGAAAATGGCTGGGAACACTCATGGGTATAGTATCTGAATATGAGAACGCGTATGAGATTTGAGTATGCTCAGCGCCCGCGTACGTTAACTGATTTAGCAACAATGATTTATTGACGAAAAAGGACGAAGCGAAGCGTTCAAACTTGCATATTTCAGCGTCTGCAGTTCGGGTCTAATGCCTCACTGCTTCGAGAAAATCATCAACGCGAAAATGTTTTGACGTTTTACAAATTTCTCTTGGACGTTCTCATATGAATACTTGTTTCCATTAGATATCCATTTCAATTTGCAGAATCTTCTAGAATATCTTAGAAGTTTATCTAACCGTGTGATATTCAAATAAAATGCAATTTAAGAAGGAAAATGTTAACGAAATAATAAAAATTAAGGAACACTAAATTCAATAATAAAGACAAAATAGATAAAACAAGATTCAATTAGGAAAATAAGGATAATATTTGTAAAGACGGTTTCAACTATCCTCAAAGATTCATTTTCCTGTAAATCTATTTGGTTTTATATTTGTTATGAAAAAAATTATACAAAAACTATTACGCCATAATTTTCGAAAGATGAGTAAATTCTGGTGATATTTTTGTTAATAATAATTTAGTGTTAGAAAACAAATGAACAAAGAAAATAATATGTCAAAATCAAATTTCTTGAATATCCATTATATTTTAATATTTATTTAAATAATGATAACCGGAAAAACAATAACATTGAAAAATATATTTGCCAGATTATGATCTTCCTAGTCTTATTAAAAACGTATTTTTATAGTAATAGTCTTCATCGTAAGATAATAAAAATGAGATAAAAGAATTAATATGAATTCATCAATAAACATATGCATATTTTGGAAATATTTACAAATGATGGGATTTTAAAGAAATGAACCTATGTACATTTACATTAAATTAATTAACGAATTACATGATACTTGATTTAAAAAAAATAGTTATTAGATCAATTTCAACATATACGATTTAAATGCTAATATGAGAAACTCTAATGCTTTAATAATTATACTACTTTCTTCAATTATTATAAGAAAATAATTCAAAGAAGCTTACTTTATGTTCTAGTTTATGGCAACTTAACTTTTGGAAACTTTATCCAATTGCAAATAAATATTACATACTCAATCACTCTAATGTTTCAAGATTTGTAAAAAATAATTGGTATTCAAAAAAGACGTAGTTTTCAATAGGGACACTTTTGTGTGTTACTCTTATCATTCAATGAAAAATATTATAAAACAAACATTCTAATAATATGCACTAAAAGTATACATGTCATATATTTTTAGAATCTGCAGCTATTAAAACTCATCTTCTTCTTTTTCGCAAATAAATTACGATTTCTAAAGAAAAACATATAGAAACAATTTTTTACGAATATGGTTATAAGCAATATATTGTACAGAATGATCTAATGTGTGTTTATTTACTTGCCAAAAATGCATTTATTTTTTGTCCATGCACAGCTTTTAATTTTATAATTCAAATTTACATAATTTTTTCAATTTCTTTTTCAGTTTATCATAAAAACTACCAGTTTTAAACCAAACTACCCATTAAATGAAAACATTCAACTATGTTAAACAAGTTTGACATTTTAATCGTCAGCGATTAAATTAAAAGAACTTTGTTGCACCAACTTTTAAATAGCAACGAAAGCAGATGCAAAGTGTACGCGCAATAAATTCCTCGCTACTTCATTAACATAAAATATAACCGCCATATTGCACTTTATCAATTGGTTGTTCAAAACAGTATACGTCAAGTTTAATTATACGAAACGCTAAATTGATTTTGCATTTTTAGTCCATTATATATAATTATTAAAATATTATTATTATAGAGGACACACTTGAATAAGCATGCCGTAATTAATATTAATAATCAATCGATTTATGAAATACAATTCGCAGAGCAAGCATTATTTTCAATCGAATAAAATGTAATCCAAAAAGTGAACGTATGAATGTAGGCATTATTAATGAACAAAGCAATGATTCATAATGGCGATTTAATTAAAGTATTATTTATTAACGAAAAATAAATGACTTACTCTTTATTAAATGCCGAATATTCCGAACTAATCGTTTACAGCTTTGAAATTTATTACTGCTGCTAACTTCAACTGATGACGAAACATGTTAAATAATAATTTGAATAAAAGATGATCTTTTAAATAACTTGCAATTTTTATGTTACAATCGGTTGTGTAAATATCAATATTTAACATACGTCTTCTGATTTTTTAAACAAAATGAATTGTATATATTGGTTTACATACCAAAAAACAACTGAATAAATTTTACCAAAAATGAAGCAATGAAACAATGTGTATATTCATAAATTTGTTACCAATTTTAGTAAACATTCAACGATCAATTGATGATAAATGCACTATCATGATCTAATTAATGGCGATATTTAATCGAAAATATTTTTGTTTGGCAAAGGCTTGAAAGTTCCAAAACTACCTCAATGCATACAAACAACTCATTTATGATAACATTTTGGTTGTAATGGAGAGGGCGTTGGAATCGCTGAAAGGAGAGAACATAGTTTGAGCATTTTAATTAATTAATTCCGCTGATACAGAAGCACGAAATGCACATTTGTTCATAAATGTTATTAAATACTATGCAAATATTTTGCATCATTTTAAACCATCCCAATTTCAATAGTTTCTTGTTGAACTAATTTTGGTTTATATTTTGTATATAGGTAAAATTTAATTAAGGATAGAAGATCACAAGATCGATGAAACTAAAATCAGTTAACATACAAATATTTTAAATATGATTAGAAAAAGCAATAAAAAAGAGATAAACGTAATTCTGGAATATAGGATGAAAATATTGTTTAGCAACTTAGTATAGTAATAGTAAAATCGATGAAATCACTCGGCCTGCAATATAATATACATGTATTCTTTGTTGTCTATTGTAGTTCATCTGTCAAAAATTATTAAAGAAATTTGTTAATGCAATCCTGCTTGACAATTTCCCTAAGAATATATTTGATCGTTACATAACATTTTGAACCATAGTAAAGAAAAACAATTTTTATATTGTTTACAAATGGATAGAATGGAAATCATGTTTTACTAGTATAATATATGTTATTGTTGACGTCCCAAATTTATGTTAATAGCGGTTAGATGCGCTGCTTAACTATTTGTATGTGTTGGGTGTAAGCGTGGGCGGTGTTTGCCTTATTTGGGAAATAAACACTTTGGCTCATCTTCAAGGGCTGAAGCTGGCGAAACCTGTCATAATATTAATGCTGAAATGCATCAGGTAATTTGCCTTTTGATCTGGATATTGATTGAACCACCAAAACATGGCCAATATGTTGAATATGGGATAGTGAGCAAAGTGTGATACTAATTATATACTAATTTATAGATTCATTCATTTGTCCAAACATAGTTTTGGATCTCCTTTAAATTGTGCTTTATTTTGCATTTTAACTACATTTTAAGAAAATACGCAAATTTGTTTTATTGCTTGCTATAATTCTGAATAACCGAGGGCATACAATGATTTTTAAAACCAGCCACAAGAAAATGCAATTTCTCTTCCTGCTACTGGTATATAAAACATTCTCAGCTACTAAAATCATCTTTCGAATAATTTATTGCCGTTATTGTCACAAAACAATTGACTTGAAAATTTCACGGAAAGTTAATTGTAACCTCTTCAATTTAATTAACATAAATATTCATTTGCAATCAATGTCAAACAATTGTATAATAAGGATATCATTATAACTTTTCGCCTTCTTGAATTTTTTTCTAAAGAATTCTATTTTTATTTCTTCTTGCCCTGGGTACAAAAGTCTAAACAATCAAGACAATTCTCCCTAAACTAAACAATAAACTTCTGCACTCGGAGATAATAAAACATCTGCTTACCATGCTCATTATGTATTTTAATTAATCAAGATATAAGCGAGCTGTTTCCCGAGGAAGCCGACAACAGACGTCGGCCTCGTTGGTAAGTTTCTTTTATTTCGAACGAATGGCACTTGTACAATACGCTTAGATTGTAAATGGCATGCGGGATGGCACAAAACGGGCTCGTAAAAACGTGTAAGCAATAAGAAACGACGTCCCGACGCTCCCGAACCCGGACATCCCGGTTGCTTATAGCGAATCCCAGTCAAACGATGTGCCCGTCCGATAATAATTCACTTAATTAAAATTGGTTGCATGTGATGGCGCTAATTGAATATTTGCAGGGCGAATCAAAAGCGCATTCAAAATTGCGTCGCAGAAGCGATCCAGTCAACAAAACAATGGGATTTTAATTTGTATTAGTCCGGCATTGGTGTAGAACACTTTGCAAAGGAAATTGGTAGTTTTGTGAAATAAAATGCGCATTGCATCGCTTCTATTAAAGCGCGTTGGTTTTGTGTATTCTGCGAGCGCACCAATTGCAATTCGAACAAAAATTTAAAATCATCACAGGTCTGTGGCTAATAATTAAAATTTGAATTCGGTTTATTATTCAACGTTTATTGTTTATTGTTGATATTGGTAGTAACCTCGGTCCAATGTGTGTGCATTCGTTCGAGATATTTTTACAGCTGTTCGGATTGCAATTACATGCTTTACTTTTATTTTGATTGCATTTTATACCTCAGGGTTTTAATGTAAATTGCATTTGCAGTTTATCTGGAAAACTGATGAATATTTCATTCAGGTTGCTTTGTTCGGAATACTCCATTAATTAATTTCATGGAATCTTCGAGAATGGTAGATATCATCTTATTAAATTTAAATTTAGAATTCTGACAATTAGCTAACAAAGCATTATTTTTAAATAATGCTCTTAAAATTCAAGTAATTTTTAAAACCATGAGTTTATAATGGATTTTTTTCGGATGAAAAGAGGGTTGATACAATATTTCAAAAAATAGTTGAATACCTGAAGATCACTTATAATTTTTAGGAATAATATTCAAGTTTAGTCAGTAATAACACTCTTGATAATGACTAACATTATATCTTTTACTAAAATAATAAATTATATTAAATTATAAATGTAATTGATGCAAAATTATAAATACGAGATTCACAAAATTTACCTGGTTATGGCATTTTGCACACGTGTGATATTGGATATTTAATCAGACTGGAGAAAAATGCTACGAAGCCACAAAATCCAGAATTATTACCACAATTTCTGATAATAATAGGTCATATAATTATAATTAAATCATCCTCATAATAATCAAAGAACTAATTTTTGCCAATCGTAGAATAAAGTACTCAACTTACTACTAGATAACATGCTCAAATTATAAATGAGTGATACCCAAATTCCACAAGTTAATTATGACATTTCGCACACGTCTAATATAAGACATTTTATCTTATTGGAGAAAAGTTGCTACAGTGTATAATGAAAATTTTTGATATGACATTTCAAATGTCACAATTAAATCGTTAGAATTTCGTTTAAGCTGGCACATTATTTTTGTGTTTGCCAAACCTTAAAATCTTGATACCTAAGTAACAATAGCACTTTATTTTGTGAGGTGTCATTCATTTCTTCCACTTGTAGAAAAAGGTATTCATTTTTTTCAACTTGTAGAAAAATGTACGTCACTGATTTGACAAGTGAAAAATATTCAATTTTTGTCACTAAATACACGCATAGGAAATGCAATATTATACGCTCCAGGAAGATAAAACAATTTTGCTCAGTCGTGGGATAACAAATGTCATTTTTTGTGTTCTGTGTAGCTCTATGTGTGAATAGCAATATCTCCTTCAGTAAAAACATTGTTTACGTTGATGTTATAAAAATGAAACATTTTTGTTATGGACATACAGCCAAATTTAATTGAATAATGTTTTCACTGAAAATCAATTACATATTGTAGCACCAAATATTCTGCAAAGCCATATTTCACTTTCATGGGTTTAATCAATTTATTCCTACCTATCCATTATTATTTTTTTTTTTAACATAAAATTAATATTTCAATTTTATCTCTCGGCTTATTAGAACGCATACATTCATAAATTACGGCATTAACATCTCCAATTCCATTATATTTTATACATAGTGCAGCTACAGGCGCACAAAGCGGATAAAAAGTATTAAAATGATGGATTACTCATAAATGTGCCAATATACAAAGTTATTTCCGGACTTCCTTTCTCCGCATCAAGCTTCATGTCGCTCTGTATTTACCTCAATATTATCAGGCTCTAATGGAAAAAGGCCTCGCCACAAAAAATTCTTTCTGCAGTTAACCTCATCGCCGATATGTATTATTGGCATCGCCATTCAATGATGAATTTCCGATTCTGTCGAGTTCGCGTTGAATTCAAACTATTCGCGTAACAAAACGCGGATTTCACTTCGTTTCCAATTTTCAAATAGTAATATGAAGTTAGGCGTTCTACTAAATCATCATTGAATGTTAATTTGCTTCCCTGAACATCTGAATCAATAGTTAATTTTAACAGCTATAGAACATAATGTTGCATTTCCTATGCATGTTTTTAGTGACAAAAATTGAATATTTTTCACTTGTCAAATCAGTGACGTACAATTTTCTACAAGTGGAAAAAATGAATACCGTTTTCTCTACAAGTGAGAGAAATGAGGGATATTTCACAAAATAAATTGCTACTGTTACTATGGTATCAAGATTTAAGGTTTGGCAAACATAATCATAATGTGACAGCTCAAACGAAATTCTGACGATTTAATTATGAAATTTTAAATGTCATATGAAAAATTATGGAAGTAATTTTTTATTTTGTGGTTTCTTGGAACATTATCAATTTTTCTCCTGTAAGGTAAAATGTCGTATGCGAAAAGCTATAACAAACTCGTGAAATTTGTATATCACTCATTTATAATTTTGCATTTCTCACACTTATAATATAATCTACTATTATCTATATTTTAAAGTTGTGTAATTTATGTATCATCAGCTTATAATTTTGAATTTACACATTTACATCATAATCTAGAATTAATCATATTTGAATTATAATTAATCTATAGCTCATTTTTTAAATTTTTTCTAAAAATCAAGTTTTTAAAAATTTATAAAATGTAATAATCAGGAATAAAGTTAATTTTTCATATTTATATCTATTTCTATGATGCTCACAAACACTTAAAATGCCTCCAATTCAGCAAACACAGACATAAATGTGAATATACGAAATCTATATTATAGAGAAATCACATAACTAAAGTGGACGGAATGCTTAATTTATGAATTAATTGCATGTTAAATTCGAGCATACATAAATGCTTCGCAAACTTGCGTGTGCCAATTTAAAGTGTTGCCCAAATAGCCATCGGCTAAGTGCTCCACATTTATTATACATACATATATTAGGATGACACTCACGCGTTCATACATGTCGCCAATTTCCAAACTTGGATTAACGCTGTGTGTACGCTCGTGTGGTAATTCGTTCGATGAGCGGTATCGATTCGCTTCGATTTTCTATATCGATTCAAAATGGCTTGACCGCACTCGGCGCAATCTGTGCCACTGTAAACTAAATCGCCAAAATGATCATCACCATCCGCCCTCGAATGCCGCGTTTGGCCCGTGGTGGCTGCTGGTGGTTTCAGGCAATTACTATAAGTCTTGTTCTTCCCAGCTATCTTGAACTTGCCTGCAACGCGTTCGATGCGAATTTATGCCCGGCAAGTGCAACCGAATGCGCTCAATTTGATTCCGAGGCGAATCTCATGGTTTTATTAAATTTTTAAATTCAAGATTTCTGGTTCGAGAGAAAAAGATCAGACCAAAATATATCAGAGTTTCAAATCCACCAGTTTCGTTTGCTATTTCGTCAGTTGCAAATTTGCGATTCAGAAAGAAACAATTTAATTTTGTAAAACGAGAAATGTAATTTAGATTTTTAAATGAAAATATCAAATAAATTTGAAATCTATGAAGTCGATAAAACATCACTTTTAATTCAGGATGCAATAAATAAAAATCCAATTCATAAAATTTAATTCAGAAATTGATGTAATCAATATATAATTTACCTATCAAAAATCTGAATTCCCTATCATTTATAAAGAGTGAACTGAAAATTGCATTTGATGAACCCTCAAATACGTTTGATTAAACTGAAAAATGTTATCGTTTTTAATATAAAGCTTTACATTCTCTAATATATTTACCAAATCTGAATTACAGTTGTTGCAAACTTCATTACTAGTAAAAATTTACCAATTTACCAAAATGACATTTTATACTACCACAATTTTCTATTGAAAAAGATGTAGATTTTAAAAATCCATAATTATCCAGGAAATCAAATTCATCATTTTGATTCAAATTTTGCATATTATTAAAGAAAATTCAACAGTTATTTCCAGGATCAAATTTATCATTCTGATTCAAATTTTGCCAATTATAAAAAAAAAATTTGCAGTGTTATAAAGGATGTAGTACCAGAATTTTGAGATATTCCCAAAATATCAAATTCATCAATCTGATTCCAATTTTGGTAATTGTTAAGAATATTTGCCAGTGTTTTAAAGGATATAGTGCATGAACTTTAAAATATTTCCAGGATATCAAATTCATTATTCTGATTCCAATTTTGCCAATTATTAAGGAAAATTTAACATTTTCTTTAATGCATGAACCCTGACATATACCAAGATATCAAATTCATCATTCTGATTTCAATTTTACCAAATATGAAAGGAAATTTAGCAGTGCTTTAAAGAATGTAGTGCATGAACCTTGAAATATTTCCTGGATATCAAATCGATCATTCTGATATCAATTTTACCAATAATAAAGGAAATTAAGCAGAATTTTAAAGGATGTAGTGCACGAGCCTTGAAATATTACCAGGATATCAAATTCTGATTCTAATTTTGCCACTTATTATAAAAATTTAACAGTATTTTAAAGTATGTAGTGTATGAATCTTGAAATATTTCCAGGATTTCAAATCCATCATTTTGATTCAAATTTTGCTATTTTTTAAAGAAAAGTTAGCAGTGCCCTAAAGAATTCTATATATATTTCCAGTTTGTTCAAAATACGTCAATTCAATATACATTTTTTTACAGCCTAATTGTGACCAACAAAGATATTGCTTCAATTCAACCAGTTGTATATTGGTAAAACTTGTGTTCCTGTAAAAAATAATTCTCCCAAAAAGTTACAGTTAGCTTCGATAAGCAATCATCATTATGAATGTTTGGGAAGAAAATTGAACACAATTTATGGGTATAATAATTAGAATCTTCCTATTTATTTCCTTACATCTATGCAAGATTGAAGGGTAAGAAAAGGATTTGGTGTGCACCTCAAGAATAAAGTTCCAACCATTGAAAAAGCGTTCGGTGTTTACTATTCAAGAATTGTATTTATAATTGTATTCTCTTGTTACTTTAAAGCAAATAAAAATGAATTTCTGAAATTATTGAAATTTACTGGAAAAATTATTAGAAAGATCTGTTGCTTAAAATCAACTATTTAGTTCCTTAAAACCTCATTGTCCTTATGAAGACGTATAATTAGAATTAATAGTAGAATTTGTTACTTGATTATTCTAGAGTTAACACAATTTGTCTGGTGCAATTTTAATCCATGTTATTATCAAAAAACCGTATAGAGAATTCTGGCTTTTATGTAAAATCACTCAGAGGATTATAAAATTTTAACTAAGGATTATTCCGCAATGTGGTCAACTATTGGTAACCCTGCAAATAATGATGGACACTTTTTGTACGTCAAATATTTTTAAAAGTGTTTTTATATTACATAATACTCAGAAGTTTTTATGAATTTATAATGAATTATACGTTATGCAACGAGTTTTTATTTCGATAGAGTAAAAAACATTTGGATTTTAGGATAAAAGACAATTGCAACATTTTATTTTTAGTTTTGCATTAAAATTTTAAATAATCAAAACCAAAACGTGAATCACTATTAACTCACTACATTTTTCACTTGCTTCCATTTTATCGGTGCATCCTTGAAGCTCGGTGCAATGTCTGCACTGTGGTTTTAATCATTGTCCTGACAAAGGACTTTCTCCATCTTCTCATCCTTCTTTTTTCCCGTTTTGGGCCGGTATGACAGGGAACAAGGGGGCAAATATACTCGTGAGTGGCATAGGTGTCGAGTATTTGCACTCGTTGTCGGCGTGAACGTGCGGCCGAAGAGAGGAAATGAAAAATCCTCGCCGAATCCAAGTTGGCGTAAAGGTTGCACCTCGGCGGGGGCATATGTTTGCGCTTGTTTTGAATTCCAAAGCGCGGCCCGAAAGGATATCACATACATTTTGCGGAGCGCTTGCGTCTCGGAAGCGTTCTCCAACACCACCACCAACCACCTCGCCGATGGTGGCGGCGGTGGCGTCGGGGGTGGCGTCCACCGCCACCGAGTATCATGTGCCAGTGTGCGCCCGGTTGCCGTACTCGCGACTTGCATCGACGCGCTCCAGAGTTTCCTCCAGGACGCGCGCGCGATTTTCCAGGACGTGTCGTACGCCACGCGTTTATGACCATTATCCTTGCTATCAATTACACTCTGCAAAGAAACAAACAACCAGCAAAACAATTACTAAGACTGAACATTTCAAGTTTGGTGCATTTTGGGAATAAATTATTTAAATGCCATCGCAAGTGTGAGTGACTTTACCCGAAGAGCTGCAATAATCTTTAGCTGAAATAAGAATACGAATTGTAAGTAATGTTTGTCGTAAACTTTTACTATTATTCGTTATAGTTCCGTGCGCTCATTTCGGGCGCGTAAACTTTGACGATTTAAACTTTATAAACTTTTCGTCGACACGCTGCGAGTCGCGCGACAGGAAGAGGCACACACAACATGGGGCAAATCCGGTGATCTGTTATATCACATCCAAACAAATACGATGACAGCGATTTGCATAAACTAGCAGACTCGATGGCCGAAAAATCTGAACAGCTCGATGGCTCTCCGGTTCGGATTGCATTGCTTTGTTGTGGTCGCGCTATGCTCGCAAACTATTTCACGCTTCGTGGCGCATTATTAGGCCATCACATTACACGATGTTTATATTTATTTTATAGTTTCGTTGTTTACGTGTGGGTTCGGAGCGGGAGTCTGCGAGCGAGGTGTGATTATCCTTTTCGATGTTGCCATCATAATGTAACATGTGCTATATTTCTGCGTGGGCGAGGTTTTCGCATGTCAACATTATACGCAACATGAATAAACATCATTTCCTAGTTTATCGCCCATTGAAAATGTGATAATTGGCGATAAATTTATGCGATTTTCCAGGCGTCTAAGAGTTTTATTGAAGCTATAATTTAAATGGAATAAAATTTCAATATTTTATCTTATGGTAGAATATAATGATAAAATTAAATAATAAATGAAATATTTCATTATTTAAACAAAAGAAATGAATTCTATATCTTGTATATCCCTAGTGACTAAAATGTTTAACAGATCAAAATAAACCGCCAGTTATTAGAGTTACAAAAATTATCAAATATGACCAAACTAAAAACGAAATTCAGAAAGTATTAAATACAAAAAGATGAGTTACACGAGTCCCAAATGAAATTTTGATTATGTATATATAATTCAGTTTGGATTAATTGTAATTCAGATTTGGTAAATTCAATTTAAGAAAAATATGTATAATATCACAAACGATCAGATATATTTTAGTATAGTCAAACGTAATTGAGAATACATCAAATAAAATTCAGAAGAGTTCAAAGAATTATTCAGTTTTTGAATGGTAAATGTAAATAATATTAGGATATTAACATTATTAATGGAACACAAATAATCCCTCAATTTTTACATTTTGGTGACAATTTCAGAATTACATTTCATGAATCGGAATTATATTTCTAGCGTGCTCAAGTAAAAGTAAAATTTTCTGGATAACAATTTACCTACAGATTTGAAATTCATTTGATTTGATTTGATACTTTCCCAATTTCATTAAAAAATCTGAATTTTATTTCTTCTTTTCTGAAATTTATTTGATGCATTCTGAATTAAAACTGAAAAAATGTATTAAGATCCAGAAAAAGGAAATCTGGAACCATTATAAACGGTGAAATATGTGTATCATTTGTTTATAATTTTACATTTCTAACACTTGCATTTTGCAATACCTATTAACTTCTTCATTTAGTTAACACTATCTCAAAGGGTTTATATGGTTATTAACCGAATAAATGTAAATAATATTGGAACATTTGCTTTCCAGCAAGGATAATGCTCGGGTCACGTCGTACTTTAATGAGTTAATTAAAATCTTGAACTTTCCCGATATCAGTAAGATCTGATAGTCGTTAACTACATGTACAACAAGGCCAATAAACATTTTATATTATAGTTTAGGGTAGAAAGGGTGTAACGGGCAATTACCATAAAATTTCCAAGTGTTATCATTTTCAATTTAATTTTCAAGTTTCTAATAAAAATTATGAAATAATTAAAAATCCGTTGGTTATGAAGTCAAATATCAAACGTTAATATGTGAAATGTTTAAAATTATTACTCTAGCCAAGCCAAAGTACTTGATTTAAATTTGGTTCAAGAAACATATTTCTTCAACTATTGTTATACAATAGACAAATAAATAAATCAACATTTTCATAATATAAACTGATTAAATTTTAGATAAATCATAATTCATATGAAACATAGGTGCAATATGTATCTTCCGGCTGAAAACAAAAAAAAAATATGCTGAAAATGGGTGTTGCATGATGACATATGCATTTGTAATTGCATTCATAGCGTTCTGTTGCATATCTATTGATAAATGTATAATACCAGGGTGCATACTTTCATACAAAATAACGAGTTCCAACTTCATTATTTCCGTGTTTCATGTCTGATAAATGAATTCTCGTAGATTTCGAATGGTGTTAATGTCAGGAACACGCAATTCACGTATAAATTGCTTGTTAAATATTTAATGCGTTTAATCTACTTGTATTTTTATTGGTTTTTCATATTTCGACGAATGTCTATTGTTACATTTTAATAAAATAAATTACACTTCAATTAAAATTAGATATACATTTCCTTAAATAAACTGGAATTACTTTTTATAATTATATTGTTATAGACAGACTATGGACAATCTAATATAATTGTATGTGGGATTGTTTACTTTTAATGTCATATTTAATCACTTAATTCTTATGAAATTCTTTAACATAAAAGAAAGTGTTAAAAACAACAAAAGATTCAGTTATAGATATGAGCAGTTTATAAATTTGTGTTTTTAAGTTACAAAATATAATTAAAATAATAAATATAAAATCAAAGTGCATATCAAACTGTTATATTCTTACCTTCTTAAATATTCTCGAATGCCAGCATGTTTTTTTTTATTAGGAATCATATATTGTTATATAATAAGTTTAAAATTTTCATTAGATCAAATTCTGACAAATACACCATTGAGATTTCTTTGTTCAGAAAATAATTGATTTCGCGAGTTATTCATATTAAAAAAATGAAAGCTTTAATACAAAATTAGGTTTTCTCGTACTCCAGCAGCTGTCAATCAAACAATCAACGCCATGAAATATGACCATCGGGCCAGTTGAGTTCATTCCAACCTTTCATATCAATCTGAGTGAAAACTCAGTGCTCGGATTTATAAACTTCACTTTTATGATTTTCCAGTTGAAATATGTGCACTGGGTATTTTGCTATTTGCATATTTGATCGTAAGCAAATTACATTTCGTTTTCCTCAAAGACATTTCGAACGCAATTTCGTGAATGCAAAATAAGTTTTCGTTTACTATTTTTGCTCGAAGGTACTTTGAGCGTTTCCTTGCTGGTTGGAAAAGTATGTTTCTGTCGCAGCTTTGTTGCGTATCGACGAGTTCCATTTGGAAATTCCCCGTATATACGGAAGCATATACACGAAAAATGGGTAATTTGGTTAATAAATTATGTTGCGTTTTTTTGGGTGTTTGGTCGAGTGGACGGACACTCCCACTGATATAATTTATTTTATAAAGAAAACGATGAAATGGGTTTCATAAACATTGCAAAATTCATGTATTTTTATATACCACCTCTTGATTAAATGAAATTTAATTGCAAATTAGTTTTTTATTTGGAAAGGAAGTATGATTCATTTTTTAAAAAATTCTTTTCAAATGATTAATTTGCATATTTGAATGTGTTTATGATATTCAGATAATTTATATAATAATTTATAAACATATAGACTTCCTTAGCAAAGCTTACTAACTGAATAAAAAATATTTTAAAATGTCCTTAAAGGAATTACTCATTCATTCGTAATAAGAAAATAATTTTGTTTTTCGAAAAATTTTAAACCCCTATAATTTTTGTTCTGGTGGAGTTAAAGGGCTGATAATTTTTTTGATTTCCTCGTAATAACTATTACCATTCAAGGCCATTTAGATCTTAATCTGAAATATTTTTGTCTCTGAAGATTTTGAAAAAGTACAGTATGAAAATTTTGCATGTTTACGTGTTAAGGTTTTCACTTCCCTTGTGTGGCCCTAAGAACATTCCATGTTTTTTTTATTTTTAATACTCCACCTTTTCAGCTTTCCATTTATCGACCTAATTAATGCATTTAGTACTAGATTAATGATAACAAATTTAATTATAATCGAGCCTCATAGTCTCATAACCCTGAACACTCAAAATTTCATTAATAACATTTTTTGCGTTTGAAAGATGAAACTTTCCCATGAAGTTTCACCGAGTTTCCGTTGCTTGCTTGCACTCTGTCGAGCTGGAATTTTTTCCCATTTCCGCCGCCTCCCAATGCAAGAAGCCCCAGCCTCTTCTTCCACATCATTCATTTCTTCAGAATCGCCTTACATCCCGTTCGTCAGCCGGGGCCAACTCCGATCGCTGAAAGCCAAAGAGAACAACATGGTGTGCGCCCTGTTCGACTTTTTCCGGGGGCGACGGCGACGCTGATGCGTTAAAGGATTTCGAAAAATCGCATTAATCATTTCGAGGAACTCTTCGGTGCTTGTTACGCGCGCATACCTCTTCGCAGACGCTTCACGAGGACTCCACTTAAAACGACCATCGTTGTATCAAGAGCGGCTGAGAGGAAAAGTATCGGAGGAAAAACGCGCGGAAAATGTTGAGTGCAAAATGTGCGCACGCGTCCTGAAAAAGTGCACTGGCTAATGTCGAATGCCGAAGGATGAAGGACGAAGAACGAAGGAGGAAGGTTTGTTGTTGGTTGTTCGAGTCTGCCCAACGTTTGGTCTAAACGTTCGGAAGTTAAGTGTGTGTGTCATTCGAAGGAAACAAATGAAAATGAAGGGTGCAAGTGGCGCGAACCAAGCAATTGCCAAATTTAATGAAGGGAATGCAAAAAAGCATTAGCATCTTTCGAGAATAAATAATTATTCTGGGCGCGTACCCGTCGTTAAACCAGTATCCTTTCTTTTAAGTCTAGCATTGTCCTTTTAGAATATTTTGTTTTTTTTTGGTTTCATGGTTAAATATGTCAGGGGCAGCATTTAAAAAGCAATCAATTTTATTTTGAGTCATTACTTTATGATGTATGATACAAGGAGAATTTGTGAATATTAAAATTAGAAACTTCTCTTACTTTTCTACAACTTTGAAAAAATATATTTGATATATATTATGATAACTATAACCATTAATTTTATTTATACCTCCTTTTAAATATATGTTGATTACAAATTAAGTTATTATTGATATTAAAATTAACACAATATATTCCAAACTAATATATAATATAATAACATAATGTTGTAAATATGCATCTTGAATTCCTTTACACCCTAGAAATATAATTTGATTCATGTATAGCCAACATTATGTTACCATATGTATGAGAAACACAAAAAAACAAATAATTTTATAGAAAAAGGCTCAATTGCAGAAAAATCTGAAATTTATGGAATCTTTCCAAAAAATTGTTACGCAAATTATTTTGTACAAACAAATCGAAAATTAAAATAAGCCTAAACTTAAAGGACATCATACAAAAATATATATGGAAAAACATGCTTTATTATACCACCACAAATTCATGAAATTAATATTAAAAACTATACTTTACGCACAAAGGTTTCAAAATTACACTTCAAAACTTTAAAGGATGAAGGATGAAGGATGAAAATTTAAAATTATATTTTGAAAGTTCAAGCAAAAATTCACACGAAACCAACCTATTTAAATAATAATATAGACACTATCACAGCCAAAAGTAAACTAAGAGTTAATATAGAAGTATTTAGAAATGCTGGTTGACATAACCCCTGTCAAATTTAGAAATATCCCAGATGAAACTGGCGAACAAAAGAAGATGCTCGCAGAATATGAAATATTAAAAATGCCAAGGAAAAATAAGAATTCACCATCATCTCATATACGATAAGTGCTTTTCTCAATAATATAATGTACACGTTCATTTTATTACATTCAGTCATAGAGTTTGGTAGTGTGTGTTTCTAGTTTAGTTTAAAATAGTATTCAAATTACTCACTCATTACATCAGAGCAGTCGAAAGTTTTTTATGTAGAAGCCAACTTTTCAGGAATGGTTTGAAACTTTGAAAGGTGAGATAATAACTTTTGATAAAATAATAAACATTATCTTAAAACAAATATTAGTTTTATTTAGTACTGTGATATGTTCCTATATAATTTCAAAAAATCTTTTTTCTTTAGAGCCAATGTTCTAAGTTACTTGAAAATCTTCTCCCAGGATGAAATAATTATATTTATTATTGAAGCCTGTTAAATATTTAGCTGAAGGAAATCTGGACTTTTGAGAGACCTAGCATAAGAAAATTTGGATTCATGATCCCCAAAAATTTTTCAAAATATGTTTACATCAAAACAATACCAATCAACTATAAGTGGTGCTATACATATTCAAAATATACACTTCACGTTAATGTTCATCAAGTGTAAACGATCTGTTATTTTTTGTTTGGAGTACAATTGACGAGCCAATTACGATCGTGTTATTTCATTCAATATAGAAACTCCGAGGTACTTTCTTCATCGATATCTAAAATCCATTTCAGTCAATTAGTTATTTATAGCTTTTGTTAGTATTGTCTGTTTTCTCCCAGCTGGGTGTTTTGAAACAAAACTACGGGGACGGGGAAAATGGCGCTCATGGCCGTTAGTACCAGCCGAGAGGGTTCCACCGCGACGAACCAGGATACCATCGAACCTGCGAACCTCGTTTCCCATCCAACATGAACGCGACTACTTTTTCCCAACTTTATTATTGCCTATTTCTCTTCTGTTGTTGTGCGTTGAGTACGAGTTCCCAATCTCGTGAAAACAATCCAATCGTTTCCATTACTCTGATCATTTACATATGATATCTCAATAAATCTCAAGGCTCTATCATTTTATTGCGCTGATTGCGGACCAGACGTGGATTTAGGTCACATATTTTCACCATCGCGAAGAAAAACACACGAGAAAAAAAAAACAAATAAAAATAAAATAGGAATTGAAGTATAACAAATCCAGGATATTTATGTTTGTTTGCAGACAGGATTCTAGCTTTCAGTTTTTTTCTAGAAAATTGCCAATTTTCTTAAAATTCACTTTTCTTCCTATTTGATTGTTGTGTTATATTTGATAATGTATTATATGAATGGGTGTCTTTTTCATCTTCAAAGAATTCGATTAAAAGTATATTTAAGGGTGGATTTTCCGGAAAATTTCTCAAGGAACTGAAATAGTGTACATTTTCTGTGCATGTTTGTTGTGCTGTTAGCAGCGCGTGCGAAAAACGAAAGCAGAAGCGGGAAAGCCTCCGTTGCCTGAGCAGCAAAGTGAAAATATGGGGAAAGCGTAACGTATGACGACATGGAAGTCGTTGATGGAATTGGGTGATACTCGGGAAAACGCATTCGGTTGTTGAGCCGCACTGTGAGACATCCTTCCTTCAGCGTGCGCGAAATACGCTCGGTATTTTGCCGAGCAGCGCGTATTTAGGTCTCTGAACCTATAAACTAGCGAACATGTAGAAATCTAAACACGCAAACATCGTAATTTCATCTAATGCACAAAGTTTACGAGTTTGATAGATGCGCGAATGCGGCGCGAACTGCCCCAGAGATACGATTTCGCCGTTGCTCATATGGATGAATGTGCGAATACGAATATTACAAACTGCTTACATTCTGCCAATAATTACACAATGATATAATTACCGTAAGCATTGCAGCGTGCACCTTTGTTCTGGCAGAGATTATTTCAGGATAAGGGTTTGTTATGTAATACCTACATACGTGTTCAATTTCGAGTAATTATGCAAAAGTCGTATAATATAATTACCAAATAGTTTAAATTACTCTAGTTTCATATAATAGAACGGATTCGTGGGTTTATTATGAGAGCATTAATTCTGAATGGTTTTGTTACATTCAACTGATTTTAACTAAGTTATTCGAATGAGAGTTTTAGTTAGTATTGTGATATATTCATTAATAAATACCAAATGAAGGTCTTCAATTAAAACCTAATTACAATCGGTAGTTATGTTTCAATAAAACCAACGATTTGTTGACAAAATTTTAACATTTTTGGTTAATGGAAAAAAATCGTACTTTTTTCTTGAGATACATATTTTTAAATTAGGGATAATTAACATAATCAACAAACAGTTCTGGTTATCAATGGGAAACTTCATTGTCTAACATACAATAATTTTGTTGAACGATTGTTTTCAATTTTGTCCACATAATTTTTTTACCAATATTTTTAACATTGGACATTTTTAAGGGACAAACTATTTTCTGGTTTTGATGTTTGTTATTGATATTAAGTAGACATTTTAACATAGCTTATTACAATATTTTGTAATATATTTGATAATATATGCAAGATAAGAATCGAAATTGGGTAATATAATGAGTTTATCAACTATCTTGTTGTTACACAATTTTTTTCTTGTGTTTTAGGTTTTTCAGGACCATTGCAAATCAGGAATATTATGTATTTGAATAACCTTTTACATATTTTAAAATCTGGTATATTTCTAGTTCTTTATTCCCTAGGGAAATGAGTGACATTTAGCGACAGTAAAATACATCAATTTTAAGAGATATTAGAGCCTGCTGCTAATGCTGAATACGACTGATCAAAAAGGACAATTTCATTTTAATAAATTGCCATTTTCTCTTCATGTATCAAATCATCATGTCATTCATTGGTCTAATCCATTGAATGATTAAAATGTAATTTGTCAAAACGTAGAGGATCAATAATATAACAAGATTTAGGACAGAAAAAAATGTTTTCAGTAAATATTTCTCAGGCAAGAATTTACTAGTTCAGCAACCTCCTTAAATTGTCTATGTTTCAGAATTTTCTCGTCTTTTCAGTACATTTTATTATATATTAATTTTTAGTTTTAAAATATTTAATGATATTTTCAAAATTCAATTCATCAGATTAACATAAAGGTTCAAAATAAAGCGACTTTTAATAAAACTTATAATTATCAATGATTTTATAATAATGCATTTTCTATAAATTAGTTATACATTTAGCATTCAATGAAATACCATAATAAGTAGATGACTAGAATAAAGCTTCTCTAATTTTGTATAACAAATTTCTAAGAGAATCATGCATTTATATTGATGTTCCTATCACTTGATTTTTGGCTAATAAAATGTGCACCATATTAATAAAAATATTCAAAGTGCTACATTAAATTAATTGAAAATTTTATCTTCTTTCAAATGGAGTTAAAAACTATACGGTGATTCATTTATAAGAATGCAAATTTAATCCATATCTCTTCTTTGCATTATCCTTTCATACTTTTTCTGAATAAATATTATTCAGCTAGACATAAATATCTACAAATATAACAAATACCATGAAAAGAATTTATATCACATATATAACTCGTATCCCCTTTATGTGAGAATGTGAACAAGACTGACAAAAATCAACAAATTAAGAAATTGTTAAACCCTGAATTTGTTGTTAAAATATTACTGATTCAGAGATCTCCAAATATTTTGAAATTCGGTTATCTTTTAATTAAACTTGTAAGTGTAAATATAAATATGAATATAACAAAGTAATTTTATGTATCCTAAAGATCTGATATTATCACAGGGATTGAAGTGAGTTTGAAAATTATAAGATTTGGAATTCCGAACAATTTATGATAGCATATAAAATAATACGCATTTCCCTTTGATGAAGCTAAACGTATTGACTAAATGCACATCAAAAGGTTAACTAACATTAATAAAGTAGTGGCATCTCAAGTGACTCCTTAAGGAATCTTCCAGAAGATGCCGTAAACTATAATTTATTCCATTAGCTATAACTCTCTTATGACAAGCAAGTTGCCGACTTTACCGTGGAACTTTTATTTATTTAAAGATCTTATTTACTTATCCTCTCCGTCTCTTCCTGCATAGAATGCCGACGCTTTGGTGCAAATTTACTTATAGCTATATATTGAAGTAAACTTCGGCTTTGAATAGTAATGTCGTAATATTCGCAGATTCTTATTCACAGTCACGTAGCAAACGCGGAACATCGAGTGAAAGCAATAGAAGGACTCGCCAAACTTGGAATCGTAATAATACGTAAACGGTGCGCGCGAATGTATCATCCCGTTTTACGTTCGCTGTTTTTCGTGGATTTCCCAGCGAATTCGCTTTCATCGAAAGCAGAAGGGATCTTTGCCGAGCTCAATCTTCAAATCCTTTATTATTATTGCTATTATTATTGCCGAGATATACCTCTATTGGGGGTATTTTCAGTTTCGCAATGGATTGCATTATAACGCATGAAAAATGTATAATTATTTAGTATTTAGACTCGACGTGATTTCGAATATTGCACGCAGAAAGTTCCTAATTCATTATTTTAGTTCTGGCAGCGTTCACTTTCAATGGAAAAGGTTGAGAGAGTGCGATGAAATTACCTTTTAAATGACATACAATTTCGCTAATAATTGTAATTAGCGATTCTAACTTGGCGCATATTCGCAGACTTTTCAGGACTTATAATTACATTCCAACATTTGAGTGAATAATGTATATGCTATGAGATTTATTTATTTAGGTTATGTAATTCTAATCTGCACACATTGTTATCGCATAATGTTTTAATCGATTAAAGTAAGAAAAGATGTATTTTTTCGTCTTATTTGCAATAGTCAGGAAGAATTTGTTTATATTTTTCTCAAAATAAAAGTTACTTTATGTAACAAAAATATTAATTTAATGAAATTTGTAAACTATTGAGAAAAAATTATTTATTTTTCAGAAAAACATTCATATTCGTATTCCAGAATAGAGTCTTCTGTTTTATTTATTAAAAATTTGGTTCTTGAAATTTATCATTTTTGCTTATCTATTAAAATTCTGAAAATATCAGTATTCCAATGTTTCTTTGACGTGATTTAATATATTAATGTTCATTCGGTAAATATTCTCTCTGATTGATACATTAAAAGTAATGGTAAAGTTTTAATTTTTTATTCGCCAAAGTATAAAGAATGATTTATTTTGCATCGTTCAAAGTCCCAGCAAATTGTCATATATTATTTCACATATTTCTAAATTCTTTGTGTAATATTCAAAAGTCAAGGAGGTATAATAAAATCACTGGTCAAAAAATTAAAATGAAGTGACTTTTTTGCCAAATTAGTGCTTTAAATGTTGGTAAATATCCAACTCAAATTTTTGCTTTAATTTTTTGATAATTGTGTTTTATAGAAATTATTCTTTCAATTTAATCACCCAATCAGAAAAACACCATCCGGGTACTTCATTTTAAAACTGAACTCACCTTTAGTAAACATTTTGCACATCGAACAACAAAATTATTATTCAGTGCCTGAAAGATCATAAAATTTTATACTCCTTCACAGCGTAAACAGTTCGTTGATGCATGGAAATAAATATGAATAAATATACAAAAATAAAATTTTATTATTCTGTTATTAACCTTCAAATGCAGCGCTGTTTGCCATCAACTTGGATATACAATGGCCAGATAAACACCGAGTGCTTTTTGCAATGGGTTGTGCATTTCACATTCGCTTAGAATACGCGCGCGCACTCAATGAATATTGTTCTTGCGTTGGCGTTCTATTAGCATTACTAAACGCTTACCACATAATAGTCAACTTTGTATTGTTTCGGCATTCAAGTGAAAACGGGTGCAACCTCGCGCAAAAACCCAAACCACTAAAGTGGTGCGCTTTGTCTGTCTGCTCAGTCGGTTTATGGCTGGAATGTAAAATTGATTCCTACATTCATCCAGTTATACAGTACACCTCTTTTTGCCCCACATCTTCACTCGTTGGATAACGGGAATTTTCTATAAGTATCGTCAGGGTGGATTATATCATCAATATTTTTAATTTTAACTGGAAATTTAATCAGCTTGCAATAAATCCCCTCAATAAATCCCAATTCCAGAATTATAATTGGCATTATTAAAACAATACCGACCTTCGAACAATCAGCTTCATCAGGATGGTCTCTTGGATGGATCCGCAGCTTTCAACTGTATACAGATGAGGTTTGGGGGTGGATGAGTTGAAGTGATGGTACAGTTGCAGGATGTCCTAAGCTCCTTCGTCTGTTTACGATCCTCGGCTGACGATCCTCGATTCAAATATGCGCATATAGTGCAAAGCTAGAGGTATCTACAAATATTGCAGGCTCAAGATGAACATCCGTGTCGACATCATGTATGCATGTCCTTGACTGGTTTTAGTGTTTCGGGGCTCGTCGTAAAATTTTAATAAGCAATCATTTTTTCTTCAGCGCGTTTTATAGTTCACCGCTGTAAACACATTATTTTGTTTAGTATTTTTCGAAGAAATACTAAACGCTATTGGGGTTAATTTTATCATATGGGTATTACGAGCTGAAAATGTTATAAAATATGGATGGATCTAAGATGATCAACAAGATTATCAAATTTGATATGTTGTAATAATAACAACAAGGTTATTAAATTTAGCATGTTTTAACAATATCATCATTTTTTACGTATTTACTTATTTGCATTCCGAATTGGAATTTTTATTATTGTTGTATTTGAAAAATTCAATATTCTAATAAATTTTTAAAATAATTAAGATATTAATACATTTTTTCAAATTTTCGGAGGTTATTTGTTCTACATTCTTTTTCTTGTATTCCAGGATAATTGTGCTGAAAAAAAGAACATGTTTAAACACAGTTTTAAATATATTTCATATATTTTTTCAAAGCATTGTAATTTCATATTATTTATGGATCGTTTGCATTCAACTTTTTTTATTAAGCAGCATTATCAGGTATTTTGAAAACCTGCTAATATCAGAAAAATATATAAAAAATATATAATAAATGAATTATTTGCGAAATTTTGAATTTTTAATTTTGTTAATCAAACAACTGTACATCAGAGCGCCGATTCGAAATTAATAATTCATTAGTTCAAATTTTTGAATGTTATTTGTTCTACTTTTATTTTCTTGTATACCAAAAAATAGTCCTGATAAAATATGTTTTATATACAGTTTTTAATATATTTTGTTCTTTTTTAAAAAAGCATTCCCTCATGGTTTTCTTATTAAGGACCATTACTAGTCATTTTGAAAGATTGCTAATAGCAGAAAAAAAATCATTTATGAAAATATGATTTATTTACGAAATTTTCTCTATCTGAAACAATTTGAGATGATCATTTGGTTTTTGCAAAAATTTGAAGATAAAGATTTCTACGTTATACTTTTTTAAAAATAATCATATGTAACTTGTTAGATTTTTGCAAATTTAACAAAAATAAAATGTGCCAAATCAAAGTATAAGAAGCAAGGACTTTCAAGTTGAGTGCAATTTCTGAAAGGAATAGAAAGCAGACTCAATAGAAAAAGGCTTTCATCCTTTTCTGGACAATTCCTTTACTGATTTGACCATAAAACTTTATACGTTTACAATCTTGAATTTTCCGAAAATTTTGTTAAGCAAACAACTGTACATCCGAATTGTAAAATATTGTTGAAGTAAACATTTGAAACATTTTTAAAGCAATAGATTTACCCACTGTGCCTTCTCCTCTTGGTATTTCCTCCAACAAATACATCTCAGTAAATAGAGTAAATGTCTCCACAATGCAAAGTCAGCTTTTACGTTTCCCTCCTGACAGGAACGCCCGCAGGAAGAAAAACATCGTCGGCCATATGTTCCCTCGTTCCGGGCGTCCCTTCGTACACATCCGAATGTCCTCTGCTCAGCGGCGGGAATTTAAATCGTCCTTACAATTCATAAAACTAACTTCTGAAATACTCAAAGAACATTCCGCCGGCTTTGCAAGACGAACGGTGGTGCACCCTGAAATGGGGGCGCTGCTGGAGAGCGACTTTATGTCCGAAAGCAAAACCAATTCAAGATGTAATTTTCATCCTCTTCCCTTTCGTTCTCATCAGAGTCATTATGTAATACGCTCGCTCCACTTCCTCCTCGCGTTTCTTCCTTCTTCACTGCACCGCAAGCAGCAACGACAACGCGGACGGCAGATAAAATTACTTCTTTTTTATGGCAGTTGCGGCAATCTTCAGAAAGCACTTCAGCTCGTTGTGTACGCAGAGTAACAGAGAGAAATACTTTGCAGTGCAATGAAAAATATGCTCTCATATTTCATAGCAATTATGAAAATAATGATTCGCTCGCTCCTGATTTCTCTTATTATTGTAGCCGAACGATTGGAAAATATTTATCTAAGATGTTATTTTCGTTTGCTTTCAGATATGGACAGATAGACCATTCAACAATGCGGTTGTCATACGTTTGTACATGGAGCGAGGGATGAACGTTGCCAATAAGGGGATTTCATCCAGAAACGGTAAGTAAATGCATATCTCTACGCATCTTTGGGCTTTGTTTTCGTTTCATTCGAAGGACATGCTCGCTGATAAATTGAAGGCCTTATTACTCGTGGGAAAGCTTCGTTAGGTTTCGTTCCATCCAGGGAATTTGTTATTTAGATATGTTCTTATCATCGAGGCGTTTTTCTTTTGTTCAGTTTATTAACTAACTTTTGTTTGGTTGGATATCTTTCAGAAGCTTTTGGTGCAGGAAATTGAACTTTTGAATTTTTTCCTTATGTTGATTACATGGGATGGCATTGTCTTATCACTCGATTCTTTTATGATTTCGAAACAAAAAGCATTCATTTATTTGAAAGTGGTTGAATCCCACCATTTTAACATGTCTATTTAATACTGGATATTGTTAATATATTCACTTTTGGATATTCTAAACTGAAGTTCTTTTTTCTTGCAAAAAGTGGTTTTCGTAGATATTTATTACAGATTTACATGTTGTATGTGTATTTTCTGAAATTCGATTAATGCAATACTCTAATATTCTTGATACTCTGATTTAAGTTCTTATTGGTTAATTAAACATTTTTTGTCTGATTCCTTCAAAGTCATTGCAAAGTCATATCTTCGTATTTGATAAGAATTTACAGGAAATTTGTTTCATCTGGTTGATTAATAACATACTCATTTTATACTCAAGCCAACCAACATTGTTTAACTCTTTCTAAGTTACAGTAATAGTAAAGTATAGTATTATGGTATTCAATAAGATTTTATTATCGAATAGTGTTACTCTCCCAGGATGAGTTCTTCAGAATGATGATGATACCATATTTTTAGATGGAAAACATAAAACATCAAATGCAAATTAATTAAGAAAAAACTGATGAAATTAGTACTTCTTATGTGGTTTACTGATATGTTTGGTGGAATATCCTCTAGAAGCATTTTTTGGAACCAGAAATTGAACATAAGAACTATTTTCTTAAGTAGATAATATGGGGTAAAATTATTTTGTCCCATTCAACCCTATTATGATTTAGAAACATTCAGTATTAATTTATTTGAGAAAAATTGAAATGAATTGGAATGCTCCTTTTGTACTTGCTTGAAAGTTGGTTTTTGCAGGTATTTTTGCACGATGAATGTGTATTTTCTGAAATTTTCTGAAAATTTTCTGAAAATTTCATTACATGCTAATATAACTTGAATACGAATGTATTCATTGAATTAAGCACTTGATTGTCCAACCGAATAAATATTCTGTTTGACGGACTCTTGAAAAGTTACAGTAATGATTTAGGTTTTACAAGAAACTTGTTTAACTTTATTGTTTTATAAATTTCTCAGTAATTAAGCTTTACTTTTTGGGGTAAAGTCATAATTATTTAATAAGGTTTTACAACAGGGTTGTACTAGTTTCTTTCATGAACTTAATCAAAATGAAGATGAAGCCATATTTTAGATACAGTAAAAATAAATTAACTCAAAGAGACCAAGTAACGGCTGTAAATCAATTTTGAATATTCATAAAATTATCATTTGTTACATAGATAATGTCTTTGGATTGAGACTTACTTTAGTTTGATTTGATATCTTTTAGAAGCTTTTTATAGGGGATACTGAATTTTTTAATTTTTTTTTGAAGTTGATCATGTGATGAAAAATTATTTTTGTCACTCGATTTCGTTATGATTTAGGAATAACCAACATTAATTTATTCAAAAAAAAAAATAAAATGTTTCATTATTTCTTTTTACTTTTGCTAAAATTATAGTTTTTGCGAATATTTATTAAACAGTTTATGAATATTTTCTAAAATCCTGCAAAGCAATATTCATAATGTTCTTTGTGTACTTTGATTTAAGAAGTTGATGGCCTATTCGATTAAATATTTTCTTTGATTGTCTCCTTGGTAGATTTTACAAGAAAACTTTTTCAGTATTGCAGTAAAATCATAATTTAATTGCATTTCTCTCATTGAAAAGAAGCCACTTAAGCCACACAAAAGTTAATTATCTAAGAAAGGACAATTAGATAAGGTCATATTAGTGAGACTAACTTTTGTTTGATGGAATATCTTCTAGTAGTTATACATACCTGAAATTTAAAGTTTGACTTTTTCCTTGAGTTGATCGCATAAGGTGAAATTATTTTCCCTATTCAATTCTCTTTTGTTTTATGCATATTTTCTAAAATTCTAAAAATGTAATATTCTGATTGTTCCTTGTGCACTTTGATATAAGCACTTGATTGCCAATTCGATTAAATAATCTGTTTGATTGATCCCTTGAAACATGTATCAGAATATATATTTTAAATACTATCTGTTATCTACAAATCAACATTCTCACTGATTAGTTTTCTCACGTAATGTCATTAAGTAAGTTTTACAACAGAATAATATTATTTCTCATTAGATGAGTTCTTCGAAATGAACATGCAAAATACAATGCATCAAAAACAAATTATCAAAGCAAGGACAAAAAATCATTTTAAACTAATTTTGATTATCCATAAAATTACCACTTTTTATTATTACATAGTACTTCAGGTTCAGCATTCCTCGATTTTGGTGGGTATCTTCTAGTCTAAGACCTTATCATATCAGAATTGAACTTTTGGACTTCGGTTGATTACGTAAGGTTACACTAGGTGAAATTATTATCCTGCCTCAATTCCATTATGATTTAGAAACAAGCAGCATTAAATTATTTGGGGGCGGATGCACCTCGATCCAGGAGTGCTTTCAGCAGTATCCTCCGCAACGTTATAAATCTGGCAAGCTGTCTTTGACGTCTGGCAACGACCACTTGCCGAGCATATATGACACGTCATACTTGAGATATAGTAAATTACTCGGCGCAGATTAGATGTGAAGTATAGTTTTGCTAAATATATCTCGGCGGCCGAAGGCTGCGAGCGGAAGGTAAGTGGCTGGAGTCTGGAGAGGCTTCCTTTCTCCCGGCCACTCACACGCGCGCAAAACGACCGGTTCTGACAGGGCGAGTGGAAGAAGAGTCCTGGCGGGCAGTTTCGTCCCACGTCATTATAACTTCCCGCCGTTGTCCACGTTGCCTTCGATCCCGTCCCGTCCTGCAGGAGCCCGACAATGCGCGCACGAGCGACGAAGAAGCCTCCGCGTCGCAAAAAGTCCGCTGGTGAATGAGCGAAAGCTGCTGGCTCGGTCCGCAGACGGGTTTAAACTAAAGTCGCCGTTGGAATTGAAATGGATGAAACAAGGCAAGGAGAGATGCGGAGGACGCACGGCTTTTTCCCATCCGCAGATTTATATTACGGGCGTCCTCTTGTAATAAAGCCGTAATCGGGAGCACTTTTACCGACTGAACTCAAGTGAACAAGTCTCTATAGAGGTATTCTCGACGCGCGCCACTCGCTTACACAAAACTGAGACATTCATCCTGGTTGGACCGAAGGAAAACCCTACGTACACAATTTTATATTGCCCTTAATACTCTCGCTTTTCATCTACTTAACGTATCGTACCATTCGTTTCTATTCGCGACTCCAGAAAGTCTGCAAGCAAATTGTTGGTTGCTTTGATATGATTATCATTGTGGAGGAGGTTTATGGGACAAACTTTCGTAATTATTGAGATATATCCCAATTTTCCACCTTCGCGAACGAAAAAGGTTCAAGCTGGTTATAACTGTATTATATATTTTTTTATTAAATTTTCATCTTACTATAAAATTCTTGTTCGGCGTGGACGAAATAAAAAATGTACATATTTCTTCCAGTTCACGCGTTCGCCACCTTTTATTTCGTTTTATGTATGCGCAATGACACCAGTGGCTTCATCGCGAATGTGGCCGAGTTCGCGAATGAGATTGTTGCGTCCCAGTTGGGCGCAACCAAGACGAAATAAAAGTGAAAGCAAATAAAGTCGCCCGCAAGTTAAGCAAAGACCTCGCTTGTATAAATATAGTCGTAAAAAGTGAAATTCGGCAGCGTTTTATGTCGTCTATAAGACTTTTCCATTAGATTTTACAATCGAATTTTATATTAGCAGATTATAAGATTTCTTCCTTGCCGCAAGTTCCACTCCATTCTGTAAGAACTTCAAGGTGTTCTGAAGAGTTCACTATCACTATAAAATTTATAGCAAGGAGAATATTAACACATCTGGTAGGTTAATTTTTATCTCATTTGAAAATTATAAATGAGATTTTAAATGTGTAAAAACTATGCAATTTTTAGTTATTTACAATTATCACAAATTATTTTACCAAGTGAATTTTCTAGAGTATAAAAACAACATGCAACATTTTCAAATATAGATCCAGATTAATCCCAACATATTTTAATAATTTATTGTTATTCGTTAACATTCAGTTGGCAAAGTAAAGATGTTTACCAATTTTATTTATAAAATGATTTAAAAAATTATTTACTCTTGTATTAAATCTGCAAATCAATGCATGATGAATAAATGAATACAAATTTTCACTACTTCAGATTTTAAACCCGAAAGTTTATGACTATATCAAAAAACAGATCAGCAATTTATATACTTATTTATATACTTAATTTATATAACTATTATTAAGTTTGTAAATTATGCAATAATAATACCTTAAAATAAGATCTTGCACCTTAAAAGATTATATGTATATATAAAATTAGTGTATTTTAAAGATGAACAAATTCTACCCCAAAAATAAATTTTATTGCATTTGGAAACATGACTTTTGTTGTTGTTTTTCTTAACTTTTTCATTTTCTTTCCGGTAAATATATCATTAGGTGGTTGCAACAAAAATATCATATTGTTAAACTGTTACTAAAATAAAAATATTTATCGTTCTGAAAATTTGTAAATTTCAAATCTTAAGAATATATCTTGCAATTAATATTTCGGAAATTGTATTTAAATATGAATATTGTTCTAAAGTATCTTTATTCATATTGGGATATTAAAGAGCCCTGTGGATTTAATTTGTCAGTCTAAACTGTTTTTTACATGCCTTGAATTAAAATTATTCATATAAATGGAAATATTACTTACAATTATGTTGTTAATTAATGGGTCAAAAATATTTCTAAACTTCTACTTACAAAATCCGTTCCTTATTCATAGAATTATTTAACAATTTACCAAGATTTGTCGCTTATAATGCGACTTTTAGTTCGAGTCCTGTTACATAGAACATGCAAGCAACCAAATTTTGTCCAGAGGATTGATTTAAATTATTAAAGTTAATTTTCAATTCATAAGGAGCTTGCATGTCTTTGATAACTTTCTGAAGGGTTTGGGTTTCAGAATAATGCGATCAACTTTTCACAAACTTTAGCTACTATTAATTGCCTGAATTTCAAAAGTCAAAAGTCCACCATAAGTTTGAATAGTATAATAGTTATCTTTACAAACCTATTTTTAAAGTTTGATCAATTATAATCTATGTACATATGATACATATTCAAAGATATTGAATTGAGCTTTTAGTAATTATCCTCCATTTTACTAATTAGTTATCTAATTGGTAATTAAAATTCAAACCAAAATTCTATTTGTTACAAATTCAAGTTTTAGAACAAAGAACCCAAATTTCATTCAAAGAGGAGTAAACAAATACCCGAAATGAAATCATTAAATCAATGTTTGCAAAAGTTAATTAAATAAAGTTGGCGCGCAAAACCAATCACATAGCTTATAGCCATTGTTGTTAATTCAAAACTTAGCAATTAGTAGTTAACAACACCATAAAAATAATTATCAACTCAATCTGTGTTTGAAAACTTGCTAGTCAATTGCCAGCAGCAAGCTGGAGCTGCAGGTTTATCACTTAACCTAATCAGACTCATTCGAGTTTAGCCCCGGTTTTAATACAACTTATGGGGTTAATTGTGATGGTGGCGGTTTTGTTATTTCGGTTTATTGTCTTGTATTGTTGCGACCGCTAACACAGCAACTAGCCACCAGTATTATTGTATTGGCAGCACCATTATTTGCTGTTGCAGTTCACAATGGGTTTTCATTCAGCATCGACGTTTCCATGTTGGCAATTAGATGCCAAATCGCTTCATGTATTACAATAATAATACAGCTTGTATATGGAAGAAATTATTTAAAAATTTTGTAACACCTTGCACTTTTGTATTTCTCATACTTATAATATAATCTAATATAAACTAATCAGAGGACAGTGATGGACCATAATTTTTATTGTAATTTTTGAAATACCATATCCAATGTTTTAAGCCTTCGCATTTTTGCTAAACCTTAAATATTTTTAAGATAGGTAATCAATCGTCTATTTCGCTAGTGATTTTAATATTCACTCACAAGTGAAATAAAAGAAATTCGTTGATCTTAGCTGTAAAATAATGTAAACACCAAAGTGATGATTTTCCTTCAAGATAATACCCCTTAACACCTCACCAAATGCTTGGATTACATCTTAAGATAGGGAAGAGAACATCAATAGTCTTGCCAACATTGGTACATTTTTGGTTGAAACCAACTATAGAAATACATGATGTGTACGATTGTGCTTTGTAATTATTTACGGTTTGTGTGATTTGCACACAAACACCGGATAACATCCGGACGCGAGGCTCTCGTCTGCTCGAACATGTCGCAGCACCAGCAGCAGAAATCCTCAACTTCCGGAAACGTTGCGGGGGCGGGTGGCCAAAGTCGCCAGCGCCGCGGGCGTTCCTGCGACTGTATTAGTTTGAAGATGGAAGATAATGTTTGGTTGGGACAACGGAATCGCAAGCCGTGATCATCCCGGAATATACGAATGTCTGATTGCTTGAGCGTGCAGGACGAGTGGGAGCGGCGGCGTCTCGATGGCCGGGAGCGGTCTTCGGCGAAGAGGGTCGATCACGGACACGCCGCCTCCAGCCGACAGTCAGATGCACGCCGAAGGACGAACGTCCAGCAAGGACACTTGTCCGCCCTGACTCAGATAATCCTCGAACGTTATGAAATGATCCATTTGGATGGCATAATACGCGGGCGGTTGTCGCGTACGTGCGGCAAACAATCGGCCAACTTGCCGGCAATAATTATACACATATTTAATCTATTAATGAGCGGCAAGTCATTAGGCTCACAGCGTCGAGCGGGATTCTATTAAATTAATGCGGTCGACGTGTGCGCACTAATTAGAAATCAATCAAAAGCCAATCTGGCGTTTATGTATTACCATGTAATGTGCGCGCCCGTCTAAAAATGATAATCGCCCCTCTTTGGCGGTCGGTTCGACCGAATCATCGGGCACATTGATCAACAAGCCGAGTTTATATGCGAGAGCGAATTAGAAATGTTGGTTGGTGTGGCGTGCTGGTCGGAATGGCGCTTGGATTTTATCGCGAATGATTTAAAATGACATGCCAACGCCAACGCAAGCAATTTACGCGACCGCTGCAATTAATTCATAATTTACCAACGCACACCGTTGCATTATTGTTACTTGCATGTGGATATAATGTCTATGGCAGGTGTAATTTTGTAATAACTTTATCGGTGTAATCAGTCATAGATTTAATTGGTCTTTGATTTGACGCATATAAATTTATTGTTTATGTGACTTTCTATTGATGTCAACATTTTACTTTGAATTAAATAAATCAAATTGTTTAGATTATGTTTTAATTTTAAACTTATAAATAAATGATAAAACCAAAACTATATAAAAGTATTGTTACTTTTCCCAATATAGAATCAAAGAAAATTCAATTAGTTTTTTTAAGCAGTTTAGTTTTTTTGGCAAACTATGAATATCAATGTCAATAAATTTATTAGTAATTTTAATAAGGCTTCATATTTTAGCTTAATTATTTTGTCAATCCCTTGCTCATAATATTATCTACACAATATGTAATTTTGTAATAACTTCATCCATGATTATAACCATATTTAATTGGTGTTTGATCTGAATTTAAAAAATAATTATGGGTTTCTTTTGATGTGAAAATTTAGACTAGGAATTGAATAAATCAAACAGTTAACATATTGTTTAATCCAAATCACAAACTAAATAATAAATAAAAGCTACATAACATATTGCACACTAATTTACAGCTAAAATAATATTCACAATTCAGAAATCATTTCTATTTATGTTTTATCAACTGTAAAGTTTATGGTTTTAAAGTAAAAAAAGGATAACATAGCCTATTGGTACATTAATTGAATTGTTTTTCTTTTTTGTTAATCTGATCCGTACGATATAAAATTGTTTGAATTCAAATATACAGCACTATATTATTGAATTACCATGAAAAAATTAGCAGTATTTCAATTTTTGCTTAACTTGAATGTTTTTAATATTTTAAGATGAAATTTCATACGAATGACTCCCTAATTCTTTCAATAATAATATAAAGAATATATATAAAATAATAAATTGAAAAATTGATAACTTTTATTGAATTTTATGTATGGGGAAAAATTACGCAACTTTTTTGTATCAATAAATATCTGCGATAAAGGAAATTATAATGTTCAAAATTACGATTAAACATTGCTGTTTGTCGACCCTCAAATGGTGTTATTGTTGAAATTGCTATAATTTAAGATAGTGTGATTGAATATTTATGTTATAATGTAATGAAAAATAGAAAATATTCTCCGTTGATTGATTCGTATACTTTGTTTTTTAGTTTTTGTTTCTTGGTTTCTTTGGGCTTTCTCGTTAATTTACTCAAACGACAATACATGTTTACCGAAATATCTTAAAATTATTATATATTGCTCAAAATATTATAATGGAACATTATTTTTTGTATATGTATTACATTTTCAACATCATTTTTAATTGCGTACGTTTCGGTAATATATGCATATTAAAAAAAATATTGAAAGATAACTTTTGAATGCACTTACTATTCTAGAAAACTCTCGTTTCCATTCTTTCTTATACAAACGGTACATGTAATAAAGAATCGAGATGTCTTTTTCTTTAGGTGTTCTCAAATGATAATACATTGCAATATCATATCATTTTTTGATATAAGACGAATTTTTTATGAAATCCGACTAAAGATATCGGTTGATCATTTAACTGGTTGTGAGTGTAACCTTATCGTCCATTTTAATATAACATACAAGAAAAAATATTTTCCAGATATATGGAATACTTTTATTCGGTTCATGTTCTAAATAAGTAAAATAAAAATTCCAGAAAATTCAAGTAATATTATCTTACAGACCAGACGCTGTACGAATTTGATTTTGAAAATTACCTGCTAAACTAAATTTGCTTGAAACCATCTGTTCAATATACATACTTGGAAGAACATCTACTCGTTTGATTAGATAACTATACTAACCATAAATCTTTTCATGGTCAGGTTTGGATTAAAATTTCAGATATTTGCATAATTCTTCAGATATACATAATAATGGGAAATTAATCCTTAACCCAGACGGTATTCAATGTTCCTACCTTCATAGAAATAACTTAAATATACCTGCTTTCAAGTAATATTATAGACTTGCGGTCACAAGGATTTGGCTACAAGAATAACATTGGGAGCACAAATTAATTTTGGGCCATCTAGGTATACAAATCATGTCCATGTCTCCAGCAACTACTTCATAGAAAGAATACGCAAATGAAATAACGTAAAAGATATATTGCAAATTACATTGCAGTTATTTAACAATGTTGATTGATTAATAATAATAATAATTATAATCAATTTTCTGGGAATTTCCAGAGGGCTATCAAATATTGTCTTTCGGTCCTAAATATATGTATATTTTTTATTATTAAATTTCTAAATTAACAGTTTGTCATAGATATAAATATATAAGAGAAACAAAAAAGGCAAATAGGTGGAATAACAAAATGTATATGATACAGATTGATAGGGAATGTAATCAGTATGGAAGATTTTGTTAGGAAGGAATGAGACATTGATTGATTATTTATTGCTAATGTGCAAACTACCAATTGATTTTACGCAATATAGTAATCTGAAGATATTGAAGATGGTCCCAGCATAGCGAATATTGTATGTAATCAATACCTTTGATGGTCTATTGTCATTATCAATTAATAGATCTAGGAGATTATTATCTTGACGTGATAAGGTTATCTGTACTACCAAGTTAATGAAACGTCAATTAATCATAAACTAGAATTAATTTTTGAACTTTTGTTGTTTATAAATAATAAATTACATGCAATATTAAACTTTTATGAAGTTCAAGTCATGGGAAATTTTGAACAAAATTTAAAATTCGAGATATTTAATCATCGCATTTTCCGTTATAAGAAGCATACTGAACCAGAAATAATGTATTGAAAATTAACTGCATCGCAATGTTTTGTAATAAAAGTGAGAAAATTGGTTACTTATCTAGGGTTATCAGGAACAAATAATATAAATACAATCACATAAACATAATAGTCATTATAAATATTTATATTGATATAAGTAAAAAAGCTATTACAAAATGTAGAGTTACAAATAAATTCATAAATAAAATTGAAATTAAGTTATTAATAAAATAATGTACNTAAAATAATGTAAAAGTATTATGATTAAATTATTAATGCCAGCATCGGCGTTTAAAATGAATATTTCCTACACATTACTGGCGTACAAACTTTCTAGTGTGCTAAATTGAACTAAAAAATTACTAAATTTTTGCCATTTTTGGAATATAAAAGTCCTAAATGGAAAATCATTACCGGATCATGTATCACCTAATATAAGAGAAAACGTAAAAGCAACATACATATATAATATACATCGCTGTATATTAGAATATATGATGAATTTTTACGTCCTTCTCATACCTTAAAATCGTCCAACGAATATGGGTTCTTCACAGATATCCCTATTCCAGTGAAGTGTATCATTGAATTGTATTAACACTGATAGTGTTAATTACACGAGGCTTTGGACGCGCGATCGGTCCCAGACGGCGAATTCTTTCCTCGTGTTCACGCTTTTCCTCATCGGTTTCCGGGAACGGATACGGCGTAGTCGGTTCCGGCATCCTTGGAGCTTGTTGAATGGGTGGCATACGCCAGGTCGGATCGAAGTAGGGGTCGATGCGTTCCGGTACCAGAAGCTTCGACCAATCGATATCTACAGCAGGCCACCAGGAATCTTATTTAGAAATATAGCATTTGATCTTGAGAATAATTGTTTACTTACTGTTGTTGAAAATGTGCCGATGGGTGTATTGCTGCGGATGGTTATACAAGTTGTTATTCCATGGAGAGTATTCCTTTTCAACTTTTTCGGCTTTCACTTTTTCTTCAACTTTCTGAATATTGTCAACTTCTTCAATTCTTTGAATACTGTCAACTTCTTCAATTTCTTGAATATCGTCAACATCTTCAACGTCTTGAATATCGTCAACTTCTTCAACTTCTTGAATGTTGTCAACTTCTTCAACTTCTTCTTGCTGCCGTTGTTGCACTTTGCTTTGCTCCATGGTGTTGTTATTTAAGAATTTGGGAGTGTCACTAGTTTTCGAAAAGCTGAACTTGTCTTCAGGAAGTAGCTGATTGCACTGACAACCCTCAAACTTCAGACGGTCCCGACACCAATTTTGCAAACTGCAAAAATTATTAGTGATTTTGGGTAGGGGTAAATATTGAGGTGTCAATTGGGGGGTAAAATTTGAGTTTCATTTAATGCACCAATGAATGACATTTGCGATATACGAAATTTTGTAGAAATATGCAGGTAAAATTTCGACATAGATTATAACATCATCTTTCACGTGAATTTAATCCTCGATAAATTGAACATTGGAGTTCAGGTATTTGAAACCGCAAATTTGAGAAAGGTTTGTTTTTGACCTGAAATTTCCATTTTCGAATGTAAACGATGAAATTTGAATCTGCACTTTTAGCTTAAACTATATTACTCTGACATAAATTGCGAATAAATATTTATTAAAAATATTTAATTGCAATTAAATATAGTAAATGGAAAATAATTTTTTGGTTGCTCTTGATAAGTCAGGGCGAATTTAATTCGATACTTTTTATATTTAGCATATTTTCGTAGTTGTACAATTCAAAACACAATTTAAAATGTATACGTTCAAATATGTAAAACAAATAACTTGTATAAATGTATGTAAAACGTTAATTTGTTGAAAACTTGAATGATTCGTTTCCCTGAAATTTTCCGCAACTTCTTACCATGAAAGACGGAAATAGATAGATGAAATATTATAATAACCATATTTTTTACTGATAATAAATTGATTTCTTGATCATTATTACGACGAATTGATTTTGTCTTTTAAATTATTTGCTATATAATCAAGTTTTTCTCATGTTGATCATCATTGGTAATATCAATTTTACCAGAATAAACTCCAGAAATTTGGCCAATTTATTTAAAATTAGTTGAATTTTTTTACAATTACTTTTGCCCAATAATAAATGTTATTTGTATTTTGATAAATTTCAATCATTCAACTTTCAAACTTTGTTATCTTAAATATTTGTATATTATATTGAATCGGAAATATAAATCAGTGTAATCACAATAAACTTTTAGTTAAATTAATGTTATCATTATTTATAAAAATCTAGTGTTATCAGGAACAATGAATATAAATTTAATAACGTAAACATAAGTAATTTTTATTCTATATATTGGCATAAATAAAAAAGGTATTACAATAAGTCAAAAGTTATAATAAATTCATGATTTATAAAATTAAAATTATTAGAAATAAAATGTAGAATTACAGTAAATTCATGATGAATAAATTGAAATTAAATTCATAGTAAAATAATATTATGTTATTACAATTTGCACACTTTACTGGCCTACAAATTCATTCATTTTCTAGAGCCCAAATTAGGCTTTTCCACTTAAATTTACTTAATTTTGGTCATTTCTTGGATCTTAAGAAAATCGTTGGAATGGCTTATCTTTACCGGATCATAAGTAAGATATGTAATATGTAATCTAAAGAAAAAAACGTAAAAATGAATTTTCCCGTTCTTCTCTTGTCTTTTAACCTCCATGCGTACCTAGATTCTTCTAGGATATTCCTAATCACTTGAAGTACTGGTGCTAGAGCTTGTATTGAGTTCATCAGGCTTTGGACGCGCAATCGGTCCCAGACGGCGGATTCTTTCCTCATGTTCACGTTTTTCCTCATCGGTCTCTGGGAACGGATACGGCGTAGTCGGTTCCGGCATCCTTGGAGCTTCTTCACGTTGCCAGTACGGATCGTGATACGGATCTCTGCGTTCCAGTACCAGAAGCCTCGATACATTCACAAATAGCGCAGGAATCCAGGTATCTTAATTAAAGTATCATAAATAGCATTTGATCTTCAAGAATAATTGTTTACTTACCCTTCTTCGAAATTTTTGTATGGATGTATTGCAACGGAAGGTCATATGAGTCTTTATCCCAAAGAGAATACTGTTTTTCAACTTTTTCTTCAACTTTCTCATCCTCATTCACATTTTCAACTTCTTGTTGCGCCTCGTGTTGCTCTTCATTTTGCTCCATGGTGTTGTTCTTTGAAAATAGCACTAGTTTTCGTAAAGCTTAACTTGTCTTCAGAGATTGCTGTTTGAACTGACTACCTTCAAACTTCAAGCTTCTCGACACATGCAAAAATTATTACTAATTTCGGAATCGGTTTGGGGGTAAATTTAAAATTCATTTACTCAGCCAATAAATGACATCTGCCGTGTACGAAACTTTATGGAAATGGGCAGGTAAAATTTCGACCTTGACTATATTTTAATCCTTCACGTGTATTTAATCCTGAATTAACCATTACAGTGCAGTGAACATGAGGAAAGAATTCGCCGTCTGGGACCGCAGATTAGAAAAAGGTTTACTTTGACCTGAAAATTCAATTTTAGAAATTTGTACTTTCACTGCAAGTGTTGCTGAAGCTATATATATACTCTTATAATGGTACAGCGTTTAATGATAAATATGATACAAAGAGTAGATAAATGAAAAGCGAATGATTTTTTGGGTGATATCAGACAATATTTAATTTGATTTTTTTTATATTTAAGAAAGGTATATTCGTTGTTGTATAGCTCTAAATTCAAATTAATGTATATATGTTCAATTTAAATTAAAATTACAATTACAATTATTAAATAAAACAAAACCTTTTATAGATATATACAAATCTTAATTTGTTAAAAACATAAATGTTTTGTTTGCCTAAAATTTCTGGTAATTTTTCATCATGAAAGACAGAAAAATATAGATAAAATATTATGACCATATTTTTTGTTGAAAATAAAACGATTTGTTGATCGTTGTTACATGGAATTGATTTTTGCGCTTTTATTATTATCAAATTTTCATGAAATTGATCAGCATAAGTCAGCGATTCCCAAACTTCATTTTTTTACAATCACGTTTTTTTTTTAATTCTACTGATTTGCTGTGTTTATTTCATACATACCTATAAATTGCAAAATCAGATCATCCAAATTTAAATGAAGCAAACACGCAAATTATTGCTACGACCCAGCTAAATTTTTCAACGACCTAGTGCCGGGTGGCGACCCACACTTTGGGAATCGCTGGCATAGGGGATATCAATATTAACAGAATATACTGTAACAATTTAACTTCAAAATAATTAAATATTTCTTAAAATCACTTTTTGTTTAATAAATAATTTTGATGTCATGCATCCAATCTTCAATATTTGTTATATGAATCATTTGTCCGCCATATTACATCGGAAATAGAAATCAGTGTAAATGAAACAAAGTTTCAGGTCAATTAATGTAATCATTTTTTATTAAGAGTGAGTAACGAAGTTACGTACCTAGTGTTATAAGGAATAATTAATATAATTTTAATTAGGTACACATAAGTCATTTTGATGCTATTTATTATTGGTATAAGTAAAGAAGCTCTTACAATAAATCAAAAGTTATAATAAATTCATGAATCAAAAATTGAAATTAAATTATTAGTGAACTAATATTATGTTAATACAATTGTTACAAATGCCAGACTCGGCGTTATTAATAAGGAAGAAAACTTTGCACAAATTGCTGTCTACAAATACATCCATTTTCTAGAGCCCCAGATTGGGCTTTTCCAAATTTACATAATTTTCGCCATTTCGTAAATATTAAAGTTATCGTTCGAATGGCTTATTTTTACCGGATCATGGAACACAACATAAAAACCACATACATTTGGATACAATATACATACAACCTCCATGTTTTCCTAGGTTTTTCGCAAGTATCCCTATCTGCGTGAAGCCAATTCTAGAATTTTATCAATACTCCTAGTATCAAATGCATAAGGCGTTGGATGTTCACTCGAAGCCGGACGTCGGCTTGTTTCCTGCTGTTTACGCTGTTTCTCATCGGTCTTCGGGACCGAATACGACGTAGATGGTTGCGGCATCCTCGGAGCTGGTTCAACGGTTGGCAAAGGCCAGGTCGGATCAAAATACGGGTCATCGCTGAGTACCGGTGCCGAATCCCTGGACCAGTCGACTTCTACAGAAGGCATCCAAGTGTCTTAATTAGAGATATAGTATTTGATCTTGATGAATAATTTTTTACTTACTATTGTTTAACAAGTCGAGATCTTCGCCTGGACCCGGATTGTTATATATGTCCCTCTGCCACCTAGTGCACTGTCTCATAAATATTTGAACTCTTTCGAGATTCTCGATGACTTCTTTTTCGGTTTCATCTGATGCCAGCTGCCGTTGTTGCTCGTTGCTTAAATCCATGTCTTGATAGTTGATAGTCTTGATGGTTCGAGAGTGACACTTGTGAAAAGTTGAACTTGTCTTCAAGAAGTAGCTGCTTGAACTGACTTCCCTTAAACTTCAAACGGTCCCGATCTCAACTTTGCAACCTACAGATATTATTACATATTTTGGGTGGGGATAGATGTTGGGGAGGCAATTTGGGGGTAAATTTGAGATTCTCTTACTCCATAAAGACATGGTACGTGAAATTTTATGGAAATGTACACCAAAATTTTGACCTGGGTCATAACATAATCCTTCCTGCGAAAATTGTAATTCGAAGTTTCAACGTTTCGCAAATGCGATTTTAACTAATCCTTCAAGAATTGTACTCATTCAGATTTAAGCATCTTATATATCTGAAATTTGCGGTCGCTATTTAGTCTTGGTTTCCTCAATTTATCAGTGTAATTATGCAAATGCAGTCCAAAAGAAATGTAACCGCACATTTAAAAAGAATTTACCAGAAAGTTCTATTTTCAAATATTGTATGAAATTTGTACTTTGGCTGCAATTATTTCCTAAGTTAATTTAGTGTAATGACACCCAGTTTGTTAATAAATATGATGTAAATTTTTCTAATTTGCAAATAACAATTTGTTAAAAATATGTTTATTGCAATTACTTAAGTACGGTTAATAATAATGCAGTAGCAATTGATTTTTTGGGATGATAAGACATAATTTTATTTGTTACTTCTTATAATCGACTCATTAAATAAAACGAAATGTATAAATATAAGCAAAACTAAAAACAAGAATGTTTTGTTTATCTAAAATTTCTGGCGCTTTCTTATCATGAAGCATAGAATTATAATTGTAATAATTATTTCCTAGTTTTAAAAACAATATACTAGAAATTAATTTTTAGATATTACATAATTTCTGAATTTATCCATGATTTTTTGGTTAACAAAATTTTAATTAATAATATTCAATTTCTATAATTTTTAATGGTAATTGTAAATGTTATCATCGTATAAAAGTTTTTTGATATGGTACGAGATAAAAATTGTAGGTAAATGATTAAAAATCCTGGATATAACTTCAACTTAATTATTATTCATTTTTTTCGATGAAAAATGTAATACATTTTAACTAAGCTAATATTACCATAACGAAACTTTTATGCAAATATGAGCATTAAAATTCCTGTGAAAATATTTTGTGAAAACTCATCAATCGTTACGCGAAATTTTCATCATGTGGAAAAACCCTTCCAGCTAAAATTGTAAAATATAAATTTTCGAATGCCTCTAAATTTACCATTGTAATCTGAATTGATTGATCACTCATTGCCAACAATTTTCGGTTGCTTTGTTTCACTGATAAACTATTCGAAATTACGCATTGTGGACAGGCATTATCAAATCAAAGAGAGTTATTTGAACTCTCACTCACATTTACACCATCATTTCTGTTTGAGGCCATCATGCACCAGCTCGGATATTTTTAATTAATGTTTTGCCAACGTGTAGTTTGTTTTCAATTTGCATGCTGCGCGGCAGGCTCCCGGAAACTGTACACATATATAAATTTGCAGTTTTGATGGGAGTTCAGTACAGAGCCATACATGCGGTTTGGAATTTAGTTTTAAGTGAAATTGTAAAGCGATGAAAATGTTTTCAGAGAGTAACAGCGACGGCATCCAACTTCCGCTGACATATCGTTGTATGTTCCCCGCAAATGGTAAATAAAGTTGCAGTTTTTGAAGGTTTATATTGGCCAACTTTGGAATAGTCCATTCTGAAGTTAATATGCTGGTTTATGTTCTTTGGGAAGTGCGATTTAATTTGATTTTATTATTGATCATATGGGTACGTTATTACATTGTTTATAAATGAAAATTTTTATTATTATATAAGATTATTTTTAGCATTTTCTATATAAATATAAGTTAAATAATAACACAATACACATGTATTAAAGCTTTAACATTGTCAAAGCGGATAACGAAAAATTGGATACATGATATCAGTTTTTTTTTTGGTTGATATTTTTTTCTGCAGTATTAAAATTTATTTGAATTATGGTTTCAAACTAGTTTCAGATATTTGTATTATCTGCAGAGAATCCACTAAATTTTTGCAAACAAACAACCTTGCTCTTGTATTTGGAATTTCGAAAACGAATCAGGAATTTATTTAATTTATTTTGCCACAGTTGTTGCAGGTTTCAGTTTATTAAAAAACACCGATGGTTGACAATATTTTTTAATCATGCAATATGTTTTAGAAGAAAAATCTGTATGTGGTTGAGATTTTTAAAAAATGTCCTCGGTATTTTTACCTGGTTTTACCTATTCAGGAAAATCAGAGGAACAATTTATTTTAAAGACAAAGTATTACAATAATAGACAGTAATATAAAATCTTTCCCATATTAAGATGTTTTTAATAACCAAGAATTTCTACGGTATTTGTTATATAACGAAGACTAATCAAATAAATCTCTTACATGGAAAAATCTAATGCTAGTTAATTATTTTTGAAATTTTCATATTATATAGAATTTGGTTTCTAATCGTGAAACTTTCGTACTTTAATTTACTTCAGAATTGTATGTCTTATTTTTGCGAAAACGGAAAATTTGCAAAGCTTCTTTACTTTTACCATTGACAAATAAAAAACCGTAAAATTTTATTAGTTATTATTTGCAAAATCGAAATACATAATGTGTTCAATATCTATAAATTTTTACGATATTTGTTAACTTGCATTTGTATTAACTTTTATATTTTTAAACATCGAAAACCATTACTGGTAACTCTAGTTGAAATTATCAAATTGATAGAATAGATAGAATTCTATGTCAAACTTTCGAACTGGAAACATGGATACTCATATTGAGAATTGCATTTCGTTTTATTTAATAAATCGATTATAAGAAGTAACAAATAAAATTTTGTCTTATCATCCCAAAAAATCAATTGCTACTACATTATTATTAACCGTACTTAAGTAATTGCAATAAACATATTTTTAACAAATTTTTATTTGTAAATTAGAAAAATTTAGAGCATATTTATTAACAAACTGGGTGTCATTACACTAAATTAACTTAGGAAAAAATTGCAAAGTACAAATTTCATAGAATATTTGAAAATAGAACTTTCTGGTAAATTCTTTTTAAATGTGCGGTTACATATCTGCATTTGCATTTGCATTTGCATAATTACACCGATAAATTGAGGAAACCAAGCCTAAATAGCGACGGAAAATTTCAAATATATAAGATGCAATTCTTGAAGGATTAGTTAAAACCGCATCTGCGTAACGTTGATACTCCGAATTACAATTTTCGCAGGAAGGATTATGTTATGACCCAGGTCAAAATTTTGGTGTACATTTCCATAAAATTTCACGTACCATGTCTACATGGAGTAAGAGAATCTCACATTTACCCCCAAATTGCCTCCCCAACATTTATCCCCACCCAAAATAAGTAATCATATCTGCAGATTGCAAAATTGAGTTCGGGACCGTTTGAAGTTTAAGGGAAGTCAGTTCAAGCAGCTACTTCTTGAAGACAAGTTCAACTTTTCACAAGTGTCACTCTCGAACCATCAAGACTATCAACTATCAAGACATGGAT
>JARJDZ010010059.1:0-39954 GCA_030264555.1 Aleochara sp. GC000083
CAAATATTCTCTTATCATATAATTACTAGAAATTTTACTAGCGATACAAGCAATGGTTGATTGATTCCTGATAACGTGCGGATTTGAATTCTTGGTAAATGTCTTCCTCAATAGTTTTGGTATAGTTAATTATGACAGTTTATATGCGGTGCTGAGTGCGTGAGATAGCCTCGTTAAAGATGTCTAATTGACTTAATCTCGGTCATAAATTCGCAATCGATGCGTGCGCCAATTATTTACGATTATCGCCCGGTATGTTTTAAAACTACTTGAGGACTTCATGCAAATCTGATCGCATAATTCAACCTTATAATAAACTAAATCAAAAAATGTTTATTGTTTTTCCTCATTTTTTTTTCACATAGCAAAAATTTGCAATTTGCAATTTTTAATATTTCAATTTGTAATTTTTGCATTTTACTTGCGTCATGGATTTCAACCTTTTCAATCTTAGATTGTGATACTAATGAAATAAATTTCAGTAGTCGAACATGCTACTAATACAAGAAGTAGCCAGTAGATGAAGTTGAGGAAAATAGAGTGGTCGAAAGCGTAGAAGAAAATGCGTTGTCGTGCCTATTATTAATTAATAACATTAACAATTAGCATAATTAAAGTATTCGGTATCGTGCTGATAGGGTAACTGATGGCTGGACGATATTTATGATATTTAAGCCTTGACGTTCGGAAAGCCCACGCAATTCTTGCGCCGCAAACGAAACGAACGCATTACAAACGCATGCAAATCGCATTCGTACATGCACGAAGAAACAAACAAACAAACAGGCAACATGAGCAAGCAACATGGAACATGAAGTTGTTGTTGTTCTTTGTATTTGGTTCTGTCTCTCTTGGTTATTTCATGTCGAGAGCTTTTTGCTAGGATTTTTGTTATTTGGTTGCATGCTAAAAATGGAAAATTATTTAGCTCACATATTCATTATTCATTTGAATATAAAATTCGCAAGTGTCTTAAAATTTTCTTCTTGGAAAGAGTTGATATATTACTATCTTGCCTATAAATCAATTTTCAATTCGTCTCAAGTCTCCAAGTAATAAAACTTGATCAATGTCATTCAATATGTAAATATTTGAGATTTTATTAGAAAAAATTATCATCAAATCGCGATTAGTCAGGTAATTAAAAAGTCATCGGCCCGCATATTTATTCTGTGTTAGTCAATTAATCGATCTAATAACCCGGACACAAATTTACAGTTTGATCATTGAATACATTGAAGAATAAGTGACTCGAACAAAATTCAAAATAATTATGCATCTAAATGAATTCGAATTCGAATCTGCCTTTTTTTGAATTTGGCACAATCTTCTTGACCGAGGGCGATCATAACTTCTCTGATTGGAAGTCTGCAAGTTATGACCAGCTTCATATATTTTTCTCTCATCTTCTTCGACCGGCATCATTTCGAAATTAACGAATGCAAATTAGCGCACCAATCAAACGTTCGAGCCAGACGTGTCGATATATGACTTTATGATTTGCTCGCATACGAATAATAACTCATGATTAATTAGATAATAAATTTAATTGTGAGCAAGCACGTGTAATTTACGAGCGACCAGGTCGTTTTCATTATTGGCAATTAACAAATATATGGTCGTCAAAAAACGGTTGGGAATGTGACGTTTATATTTTGGTTTTTAGAAATACTAAATTCTTTTACGGATTTTATTGCCATTGTCGAATTAATTACTATATGGGATATTAAAAGTTTAGCAAATTAAAAACATTTCCTTGGAATTTCTTTCCAATCAATTTTCTTGAATTATTTTTTAATTTGAAAAAATAAGAAATTACAAATAAAAATTGCAACAAGTTACACATTTTATTATTTTAATGTCTCATTATCTAGGGTTATAGGCATATTTATAGGGCCGTATACACCATAATTAACGCATAATTAAAATTAAAAATACCAAATAATTGGCTCACTTGGAAACGCGGAATAAAACGACCGAAATCGATGCATAAACAGCATGTTTATACATTTTGAAAATGCCCATATCCAGTTTTGTTAATAATTATGTTAATTATTACTCGCATACAATAATAATTTTTGTCGCAATTAAAAATGCGAACGTGGTGCATCGAAGACCGCACGCGGTGATCCAAGTAAAGTTCGCAACAACGAATACCAAAATAAGAACAAGAAAATCTCTTGTGCATCGATGTAAATTATCATCCTGTTCGCAAAAAACGGAGCCCATATGAGAGCGATCATAATGAGCTTATATCGTAAATGGTTAATCGCATTTTTAATTTCGGCATCGGTTCCATCTTTATGTTGATTCCGCATCCGAAGAATGGAAAAGGTTTTGCAAAAAAATAAGTAACAAGAACATGGTGGCACAGACCAAGTCAACAATTCCAGAAACCATACATGCATACAAGGTGTTTGCCAAAATTCTTAATTTCGTTGGAAAATTTCTATAATTTCAAAGTCCAATTTTGCGTTCTTCATTGGAGAGGGTTCCGTGAGTGATCGCGAATCGCTGGTTTATTCGCGAACGTATTTCGTCCGGCGTACGTGGTAGTTTTACGCGATCACCGAATTCAATTCCTTTTCGGTTGTAAATTGCGTTTTATCTGCTGGTTTCTTGTACCGCCTTCGGTCGGAGCGTTCGCAGCAGCCAGCCAAAAAGTTTATGAATGAAAAGTTCGTATTAAGCGTGCAATTTATGTGCATTATGCGAATGCGCGCATTGCAAATTGAAGTTATTTCAAGCCACAGAGTCCGCTTGCAAGCACATAAATAGGATGCTTTAAGAAAAGCCAATTTATTCAATTTGTAGTTTGGTTTTTATAATTACCGTCCAGCAATATGCAAAAAATAAGTTTCACTCCGATGGGCGAAATTTATTATTTTTTTTTCAACAAAACTTTAATTTTATTATTAAGACATTAAAGATAATTTGTGATGATGATGATTGGACCGGAAAATTCAACCAGGAATTTGCAATGATCATAAAACACTATAAGCATTTTTAACGACAAATTACCATTAAAAAATATATTTATATGGAAAAACATCATCATGGTTTATGACGCATTTTATTTAATTGCCCGTAACGCACGATCGCTTCATTACGTGCGAACGACTTATTTGAATAATTAATCGCAATTTAATAGTCATATCGCGTATACGAACATTCAGCACGTAGCCCAGTGTCTTCATATTGCATAAATTGCTCCCGTATACATGTGTGTTTGCAGTATGCTTATTGCAATAATTGATTGCAATTTTGTCGAAGCACTAGGTGTAATTATAGATGATACCGAGCTATCAATACGTAATAGTGGCCAATTAGTCGTACGTTTCAGTTCCTAATGAGTAATGAGCTGCTTTCTGATGGAATTGCGAAATTGAAAAGTTGATGGAAACAAAAAGTTTGATGGTCTGCATAAATTTCTGGTAGAAAATTGTTTGTAATTATCAATTTAACATATAAATCACATAAATTGATCTATTACTATTTTGCTAATTTGTTTATTGCAATTTTATTAATAGCACATATTAACTTTTTTCTGAATTTGTTGAATTATTACTTTGTTGATTATTTTAGTAAATATTCTCGGTGGGAACTGAAAGAATTTTACAAGTCAAAAACTAAGATTTTTCCTCATTAACTTCTTCCTTGATCTTAAATTTTAATATCAATTAACTGAATGTATTTGTTTATTTGTTGATATTCCCTAATGTGGACTCATGTGGAGCCGACGCGTGTGTTTGTTGTCGTGACGGACGTTTGTTGGTTGTTCTTCGTTTCTGTGTGTGAAAGTCAAGCCGGCCGAAATGTTTGCTTCGCCCTCGGCGGTCGGGAGGCATTATTGTGGGACTAGGGACTCTGGATAGGGATAGGGATAGGGCTAGGGATAGGAATAGGGATAGGTTTTCGCTAATTCCCTCGAGAACATGCCAGCCAAACCATCCTCTCCTCCGGCTTTTATAATGCGCACCATAGACATGTAGTTATTTATATGAATGCGTACGTGGCGCGTGCACGACGACGACGCCGCCGCCGACTCCTGGTGCTAACGAAGGAGCATGCGAATGCCGCCCCCGTCGAACGGGATCGAAACACACCCACGCACACGTCGTCCCCCGTACTGATCTATGGACCCTCGCGTAATCGCCTCCTAATTATTTACCTCGCTCACACGGATATCGCATTACGCCTAATTTAGCAATGTGATGCGAAACTAATACGTTTTGTTCGCAGTCGTGTTGCAAGGACTAGAGTTTAGTTTTGTTTCGCAACTCGCTGATTTTTGCTCGTTATTGCTTGGATTCGATGCGATGTTGGAGTTATTTATGACAGAGATTTGTTATCAAGATTTCAGGAATTGATAATCAAAAAAAAGTTTATGTTTGAAAGAGAATAGGGAAATTTCAGATTAAAATTTGACTTCATTAGTCAAAAATTTAGTAAAACTATGTCTAACTATCAAAATTTACAATACATAGAAAAGTTTCCAGAGTTCAAATTTTTAAAAGGAAAACTTTGTTATCATAACTTGAGGAATCAATAATCAATAATAAGGAAGAATATTAAGTCCTGATTTCTGAATCTGATTAGGGAAATTTCATATTAAAATTTGATTTCATAATTGAAGTATTTGGTCAAAAATTTATTAAAATTTTGCTTTAGAAAAGTTTTAAATTTCAAAGTCTTGAAAGGATAACTTGGAATTTTTTTTTATCAAATTTTCCAAAAATAACTTTGCTAATTTTGATAGCTTATTAGTGTGAAAAAGAAGCAAGTACTTGGATATATATTTCTTAGTATTTTAATGTCAGTAACATTTCTAAGATGGACTAGTTAGACTTATAACACCAAGTTAGCATACATTTAGTGTTAGTTAGCAGTTGGTATTCTCCGCATTTGTATTTGTAACCGAGTGGAATGAAGCGAAGTGGCGCGGAGTAATGTTCCTAGTCATTGCTTAATGGTGACTAACTATAAGGACGCTCATAAATTTCCCTTAATCCGTCCCGGAATGAAATAATTAGTTCACACATTAAAACGCGCTAATTAATTTGAAATTAATGCCTGCAGATAGTGAATTTGTGTTTGCATTCAAATCACACATCAATCTCAAAAATTCCAATCATTAAACACATATTTTATTCCTCCAAGAAACTCCCCTTAAAATTTTTGCAATATGACATAATTACATCAATATTTCAATCACTCCAATCGTTTGAATATTACATGCCAATAATAATAATCCAAAATTTCAATATTAATAATATTAGTTAATATCATTCTGACTGTCTAATAAATAATTAATCAAAATCGCACGAATGGAAGCGAATAAAAGCGCGCATCATCGCGTTCGTTTCGCACGATGCAATCGCGAACGAGAGATGCGCCCGGTCGGCGTTTTGATGACAATGGAAACAAGTCGGGAGCGGGGGCGGCAGGCATAAAACATGAAAGTACCCACTCATTACACATGTGAAAGAGCGCACTGAATGCGGATTTGAGCGCACTACACTCACTCACTCGATGCGAATGAGTGACTGACTGACTGACTATATCACAAAGTATGTATGGGGCGCACACCGCACACAGCGAAAGAGAGAGGATTCGCGCATATGAATGTGACGTGTATTCGCACCACTCGAATGTCTGCTTGAATTGAAGGGTACGAATTTGATTGCCTGTCTGTCAACGATGTGTGTTGTTGCATGTATGTAGAAAAAGGGATGTTATCCCACGATATAAACTTCCGCATCGTGCGTGCACCACGCCACCCCAGAGGTGGCATATTATGCACACTTTTACACTCGCACAATGCCGGATTGTGTTTGCGAAAATAGTAGTGTGTGGTGGCGATTATTACAATTATTCTTGATTATTCCCACTCTGACGCCTCGTTTCGCACATGGATGAATGAATAGATAATGTGTGATTTGTCGTTCAGATTCAGTTTTGTATTTTAATATTTATATCAGAAAATTAGTTAATTTTCATCATTGAATTTCTAATTTTCCTGGTAATTTATTAATTGCCTCCTTGCAAAAGATGCAAAAAGAATGACATTTATGAAATTTTCGAATTTAAGATACTTCTAATAATGATCGAAAAAAGAGAAAAAGTTTTACGAGTCAAGTTATGAATTTGTTTATAGTTAGTAACTTGAATGAAAACTAGAGGGCGCCTCAAGTATCTTTAACAAATTTATTCGCAAACTCGCTGCTCGCGCAAAACTCTCTGGACGTGTTTGGTAAACATTGCGTGCACGCGATTCGCGTTTCACATTTGCACATATTTAGAAAATACAAAATGTGCGTAGAGAGATGGATGATGTTCGCTTGACTACGAACGCATTCGAATGTGAATCCGAATGTAAATTGCGAATGCATAATGTCTGTATGTTTTTCCTGTGTGTGTGGGTGTGTGTGTATGTGGAAGCAAATGCGAATTGCGATTCGCGTCCCAAAATGGTGAATAACGCGCGAACCAAATGCGAATTTCGTTTTCCGATTCGATCGGCGCACAATCGATGTATACGTATGTGGAAGAGAACATGCGAAACCGAACCAAAAGCAAAACCGTACGTGCTGCGTCGATAAATCTGCGTGACATGTGACAGAAGCGACGCCGCATGTAATTGCCATCATCGCCTCTCTTCCCGTATCCCGATCCGCTCCGCTCCGTGAAATATACAAATGCATTCCCAACATTTTCAACAAATTCCCCCTTCCAGCACATAGTTTATAGCCATTGCATTTGTTGAATATCAAAAACCATTTTCTCATTGGCAAAAATTTGTAGACATTCCAGAAATTAGGAATTTTTAAGAAATGTACTCACCTCTCGAGGAATTCTGGAAATTAATTTAAAAATTTCTCTGATCAAATTATGCGGAACTTTCCGCGATTCAGTTCGTTATTCTTTACGGCTTAAAAGTTGGCAAGAAGTTGCACAACCCTCTCCAAGTTTCCCCGTTCTTCCTGCAGGAGAACGTTAGAAACAATTAACTAAATTAAGGCATTAAATAAATATATTGGCGACTGGTGACTGCATTTTGCTTGCTTGCTGGCTTTTCCTGCACCCTTTCTCGCTTTTTGTTTGAGAAACAAAAAGCCCAAGAAGTCTGGACTGAAGAAACCGAACCTTTTAGCGGAATGCCTTGCAAAAGGGGTGAATATATTTAAAATTTCATTAGCTTGAGTTTTTCACCGTTGCACTAATGTGAGAAATGTTGAAATTTCCGAATTAGAACTAATCTGCTGTATGAAGTAATTGAATATTTACATGGAATGTCTGATGGGTAATTATTCAAATTTGCCCTCGCACATATTGCTGCTCTTTAGCGTTGATGATGACTCTTCCGAAGTGGTGAAGTGGCCCCAATTTCAATTACGTATGCACCCATCGCGCGAAAATATCTACAGTTACAAACTTAATTATGATGTACGGCCGCTTGGCGACAATGCGCACGCAAATCGACATTGAAATAATAATTTTCAGTTGTTTAGTACCCTGGAGATTCATTTCTCTACCACCATTTTATGATACGCTGGTGGTTGGCATATTTGCAATTGAATCAACCCTTCTGCTTATTAATTTTTATGGTACTGAGTGTCCCAAATCCACTACGAAATAGAACATTAAATTTTTTAGAAAGTTGGTACCAAATCCATCATTTCTCCTTGATACAAGATTCGAAAAGGTAGTGAACCCAAGATTGAGGTTCGGATTTTCTCTTCATTAGTAGTTGATCATACACAACGTGTATGAGAAATCATGTAATCGTAAGCTGCTTACTTTACACCATCACGGGACGCGCGATGTTTGGTGGTTCTGGGGCCTCCTAAGTGCGGATGTGGGTTTGCGTTGCCTTGTGTTCCAGAGTGTCGGATTACTTTCGGCAATTACGCTCGGGAGCGTGTCGGGAATTAGCACCCCGACCGCTTTCTCTATCCCGGTTCCAATGTGGTGCGACGTATTTCTACGATTGATTGACGTGTGCACACGTCCTTCATTCCCGATCGTTCCCCCTGCTCCCAAAAACCACCCACTCTAGTGACATGAGAACATCATAATCATGGTTCGGAAATATTCAATCCGGGCTTAGCAACTTTCTTGGTGATTAATATTTGTTAATCAGCCTCCAGATCCTCATTGCGCATAGAGACACAAAATATCTCATGGTCGACCAGGATAGGGTCATGTGTGTGGACCACAGGATGACAAATGACAGAATCTGAAAGTAATAAAATTCATGCAATTGCCTAATGCGCAATGAATATTAATCAAATTGGTGAAGGAGCACCCTTCGAGGGCGAAGCTAAAGAAACTTTATTTTTGTGTGCAGTCATGTCTATCCAAGGGTAACCGCCATTATGCTATGGAAGCAATGATCTTGTATTGGAAACATTGGCACATGGGAACATGGCGTAATTTCCGGTGGTGCTCGAATGGAGAGAGAGTGCTTTGCTAAATGACGTGTGTACAACTGGCAGTCGTAAAAAAGTCCCTTAGGATCTAAAAAAAAAACACCTTCAGATATACTGTAATGGTTATTCTCACAGATCACAGCTAAAAACTTCTGGTTCAATGTCACCTTTCGATGATTTCTTGAACACCAATTTTATGGGTTGGATCAAAATATGATTTGAGTTTTGGTACTCTTGGTACTACATAGTAAAATGTTTTCTGATTCACTTTGAAGATGAACCCGAATTTGGTCCTTCCACCTTCTGAAAGCAGTGGATTAGTTGTGCCTATAACTTCTTCTGAAATAGTACTACAAAAACATCAATTTATCCATCCTTTGAGAATAGATATTGACTCATCATCATTGGTAGAACTTCTTAAGCCCTTTTTTGGTAAACGACTTGACTTTGAAGAACTTACTAGAACCCTCCTCTAAATTGGTCCTATTGGTCCCAGTCTGGACCACATTCAAAAATCTTAGAGACCTACTCTTTGAACCAAGACCTCCCAGGTCATGATTTGATTGAAAACTTTAGAATTCCATTTTGATCCCACTTTGATTGATACCCACATATCTAGTAGTATCCGAAAATGTATGTCTCTTGTCTCGTGTCTCTTGAACCCAGAAGAGACATACATGGTCGCTGGCACAATCGGTGTGTGACCCCGCGTTGTATCTCAGCTTGTTTGTAGGCCGTACGCGCGCGCTCCTCTTGTACGCGATGGGCCCCATCCGTGGCGTGGCGTGCCTGCTGCTCGCCGAGGATATTTATGGTGACAAATTCCCACATATTATACACACAAACGGCAGCAACTGCAACAGTGAGCAGAGAGTAGTAGGATGAAGGAGCCAGTAGTAGCGGTGGCATCAGCTTCAGCAGCAGCAGCAGGGAGCTGTGCTTCTCATTGCTTCACATCGCGCTGGGTTGTTAGAATACCCACCAGCAAGGACCTAACCGTTGGTTCAGATGCTGTTGTTGTTGTTGCACCAGCAGGACGGACGACGTGACGCGTCGTAGATATACGCGTCCAACAACATCTCCCCTGGTTGTTGCCGAACCAACCAACCAACATCTCTTGGAGTTCTTTTTGTTTCTTCTCCTCGTTGTTGTTTTATTTTCGGGACCGTTGTTGTACTACCTAGTAGCTGTCCACCCACACGTCGCTCCTAATGCCACCCATTATAACTCACTATGACCATGCCATATTGGTTTATATAATCATTATCGTGCCGCGCACCGTGGAGACAATGAAACAATAAAATGGCTGGAAAATTGTGGTAATGAGCTGCGCGCGCGCGTTCCGGATGGTAGTAGACAATGGTGGCATTCGAAATTCGAAATTCGAGGAATTTCTAATTTGCTTCCACGCTACTGTGTGTCTCCTTTCTCGATGTGACCATGATGGGTGAAGTACTTTGGTTTCATCATAAATAAATGCCGGTGTATTTCTTGAATGGTGGTTGGTGCGTGGGTGGGTGGAATGCAGCCTAAGAGATTGGAAATTCCAATTTTAATTTAATTAAATTCGATAACACCAGCTGCAATCATGCTTTCGGTTGGGTGACTGACTGTTGTACCAATTCGGTCGGTTCTTCTCCGCAGAAGCGCCTCCACCTTTGCACACACATTGCAGAAAATGTATTTACGTCTAAATCTAATGGCAGAATTTCTATTCGGATATCTTGTTCCTTGGCGTTCACGTGAATCCGACGCAAGACCTCGAATTTATCTCTATCTGTATACACGTGCAGCAGCAGTCGGTATCTTCTTTTAGCTAGCTTCCTTTTGCTCTACCGGTGCGAATCCATCGCATTGCGAAAAGGAGAAGAAGAAGAAGAAGCAAGCGAGGAATGGATGGTACTGGTACACATTTCACTTGTCGGGTTAAATAGAGAAACGTCGCTCGTTTCTTCCCCATGCAATAATTCTTGCAGTCAGCATCGGGATCTTTCCCATACACACGACATTCCCATTCCGGTTTCTTTTTTTTTTTGGTCTCCAACTTTCTATCACAAATTTCTGTGCAATTTTCAATTTGTTGAATTCCAATTTCCATCTAGAACAAAAATTGAAGTTTTCATTGGCCTTAGTTATCAGTGATTGGTACACCATGAAACTCTAAAACCATTTCTTATCCAAGAAAGTTGCAATAAATAATAATTAGTCCCGGTTGTTGTCATCTAATCCAACAAACAGCGTATCGAATGAATGAGGAATCGAACTGATCAAGATCCTCATATGCAGGTCGGCTTTTCATGCTTTTCCATTTCCACAATCGTCCACACATTATATTTCTTCTTCATCTTCTTCATTTTCTTTTTTCTCTCAATGGTCTTGAGTTGGGACTTGCAATGGATCCTGTATGCGATTCCCATACACTCTTCGATGCGTTTTCTTTGATTCCTCTGCTCCAAGCTCTTCGGAGCGTCGTCGTCGTCGTCGCAATGGTCCTCGACGCTTTTTGTGCTCGTGTGCGCACACGCGGACTTTGATACGGCCGAAAGATGACATAAATCTGAAAGGCATTCATTCCGCCATTATGCTCGGATGATGGAGATGCACTTTAGGAGCGCGTCCTTTATTACTCGAACGGCCATAAATCTGCCGGCTCAATGCATCGCGGGACACACGCTCTCTGAGGCCTTCGCCATCGCCATCGCCATCGAAAGAGATCCCCGAGACCCCGACGAGACGTCCGAACATGGCATCGAAGGAAGACATGCACCACCGATACGATACGAGAGGACGGATGGTCCCATCCGAACCAATGATGAAGAACATAAAGAATCGGTCGCGCTTGACTCGTCTTCAGGTTTCCTCGTTGTCTAACCAACATCAACAACAATCAAAATTATATTTCCAATAGTATTTTCAAATCTCATCTTTTAATTTTTGTAAATTGTAATTTCTTGATGATTTGTATATTGTTTGTTCACTCGAATGGTTTATCCTTCGTTATTGATTATTGGTTATTGGGAAAGGTAATGCATTTGGATCATGTCCAGAAGACTTTATGAGAATATTATGTAAATTGGGACCGGGAATCAGCCTGCAAATGCAAACAATATAAATTCGAATCAGCCAACTTATTTACGAGTTGATTTTGTACAAAATTCATTACTATCGTTGATATCTTCAAAATCACATTTGAAAATTGGAAATTTGAAACTTGGTCTTCATTGGTTGCTCTATCAGAGCGGATAAGCGAACAAATTGCAATCCGAATGAATGGTTGCTCAAGAAAGGTATTCGAGTGTGCAGAAAGTCTTCGGCAAATCCCGGTGCCCAACAAATTTATGGCGTCACGCTCCGTAAGAAACTACCCGACTTCCCAGCACTTAATTACACGCGAAATTATCTCAGTTACAAATTTGTTAATTTCACATTGATTGCGCAAATGGAGGAAGGCCCAACTCGATTTCATCCTTCTTTTTCTCTCATCTCTCCACTCGGTTCTACTTCAGGTAGCAAAGCAAAGGCATCAATCCTCGGAAAGCCATCGCAAAAAATAATTTACTCGACAGTCCTATTGACACATAACTTGTTGTTGCGTAAAAGTCTTTATGTCGCAATAAAAAAAACGTGCGGAGATATCATCGATGATGTCGATTGTAGAATCAATCTGCTTCCATGTTGTAAACGTGCGCGCGTCTCAGACTAAATATATGGGCAATAAACGACGCCTTCTTCTTCGTCGTCGTCGTCGATGTCAGCCATCGACATCGGAGGCGGCAATGACGACCTCGCCCCCCGATGAGGAGGGCTGAAGCCCTCCTATATAGTTGTCGTAATAGTAATAATAAGGTGTTGTAAAAATGAGCGCATCGAGCGCGTGATGATCTCGTAAAAAAGTCCTTTGGAGGCGGAGGTGGAGGCGGCGGAAGAACCATCGAAAAGAAGGTTCAACCATCGTCTCATCTTCCACCCCCCAAAACGCCATTCGTTCAGCCATCTTACGAGCGGTACAAATTCGCCCTTCTCATTTCGCACACGCACATTGGGATTCCCCCGTTTTTTTACGCTGCGTATAAAAATAAAGACAAACGTGGCGGCAATGTCGTATGACGCCCGGAATTCGCACGAATTACACGGACAACTGGATGAGCCGCCCCCCACCACCACCCCTCTCTCCCGTTTTTATTTCGGGATGGTATGGGATGGTATGGGTTGGAAGCTCCACAGGTTTCCGATTGTACTTTACGGCCGTAAAACGCGCGTAAAACCAGCGACTATCCTGAAGGAAAATTGTTTACTGCCCCCACACGCACTCTTTATGAAGTTGCCGTAATTTCCCAAATTGATTTCCGAATAGTCAAGTTGTCATTTTTCGCAGATAATCAAAAAATGATTCTGGAATCTTTTGGGATGGTTTTGTGGAAGGATAATAACAAGAAAACAATGTTGTTTTTCCCGTTTTTCCTCGTTGCACCGTTAAAATATGCCGAAAGTTTTCCGGCGGCGCGAGCAGCACTTTGGACTTTTCCCATTTCAATGCGAAAGTTTTGCGCAAATCCAGAAAAGTACTTGGCCGACGAAGGTGTTGGCCGCATTGCGAAACTTATCTATTAAAATTGTGCAAACTCCACTTTCATTATCTCGTACTTTTCCTGACCACATATTTTTGTTATTTTTCGGATTCAAGGACTTCAAGGATTATTTGTTGATCAGATGGCGAGTGCTTAGGATTGGTTCTCGAAGGTTGGTTCTTCTTTGTGGATGGGTGCGAGTTGGTTGGTTGGTTGGGTTGCTTGCTTGGTGGTGATATTAAGTGTCGAGCAAGACTTTCCGAATAAACGATAAGTGAAATAAATTTAAAAGTTTCCCTTCGACCGACGAACGCGACTCGCGATAACGGATTTAATGAAGCCTATCGTCGGTCGGTCGCTCAGACGACGTCGGGAATGGGGGGTTCTGCCTCCCTCGCACCCAGAGGGACCTCGACGTCGTCGTCGTGGGCACAAAAAGGACCAAGCCACCGAATTGTTCGCGCGCGCATAAACTAACCGACACAATGGGCTCTCTCGGCACGTTATTTATAGCTGTGCGATGTGATTGTTGCATGTTACTTAGTTAGCATGAACCTCTCAGGTCTCGCTGAATTGGGGAATTCTCATGCTAAACATGCCAGAGCCCCGCTTTTTGAGCGCCCACCTCTTCAATCGTGCCCCGTTTTACCATCGGGCACCATCAGGCTCGTTAGGCGAATGCTTTACGTCTTTTTGCTGTAGGTACTCGATGTTGGCGAAAAATTGTGGTGGTTGTTGGTATTTATATTTTGAGACCCAGTCGCTTTGACCCAAGGCGCATCAATTGCCGACAATTTGTTTGTACTGGGAAGACAATATTGCAGCGAAATGGATGATCCCAATGAAGAAGGACCCGAATGTCCGGTGGGGTCCGCTGACGGCGATTGTCTAAACATTGCGATTTATATGCGACCGCAAACAAACGATGTCGAGAGGACCTTCGTAGTGGCACACGAAAAAGGGACTCGTCCCTCGAAGATATACATGGATGACGGGTTGGTTGTATGGTCATATGTGTTGCACGTCGTTGTTGAATTCGGACAACAATTCAACGCGACAGAATTGTTTGCACTTTGTTTATGCCCATCTAAACACTCGCCGTTACCATTCCAGTGCTGCCCCGAATGGGCCAAGGTAGAGCTCTACAAAGTAAGAGACGGGTCAACATCGGAGGTGAATTATTACATTTCATGGTCCTTTTCACTTCCAATATTTCCCAGTTGACCATAACGAATGACCCAAATTCGCATTCTGATATTTCTCACTTGTCAAGGAATTCATTCATCCATTTTTGATTCCTGTTTCTGCCCAGAATTAAAAACCTTCTGGTTCTTTTACTACATATCAAGACTTTTGAATGCCAGAAATTTCAAAGTAACCAGTTGCAACTCTGGTTACTGTTTCAAATGGATCTGTGACTTTTGGAGGTCTTGCTCCAGGGTTTTGCAAATGGTTGAATGGTTGGAGGGTGGGCATCACCTAACAACAGCAAACTGTAACGGAACGGCAATATCCGCATTCCTTCTCTTCGGGCGCTGGAATCCAGACGGGGCCCTCTCTCGTCGCTGACAGCCGGAACGACGCCGAAAGGGGGATGATGATGGTACGGTGGTACGTTGTACCATCGGGAATGAGATAGGCCGCCCACGCGCACTCCTTCGCCCCGCTGGCTTCTGCGTGCTGATATTGCCGGCTGTCTGATAACGACTGGAATGTCGTTAGCTTCCCAAAACTAACGGTTTTAGACGCCCGGTTATTTATGGCCGTCACAGGCGCTGATATTAAATCGGCTGGGAGATTGCCTTTTATTGGACCCCTCACCTCATTGTTTACCCATATGTATGCGCACACTCGTTCTTCGCCATCCGCCATCCAGTTCAATCGCTGCACGTCAGCAATGTGTGTGTGTGAGCATACAGAAGGAAATTCCATTCCCGGATTTTTCCCCGAGCGGAAATTATCTATTCATTGAAAATTCACAAATATATCATCTTCGTGGTGTTGCCAATATTTGAAATTGCTTCAAAATGCTAATCGGCAGAACCTTGGCTCTTCTTTCTTGGACCGCTCTTTCTTCTTTGCTTCTTTGGTTAATCTTCTTGTCGTTTCTCATTTCGTTTGCGCCTTTCTCTCCTTTTTTTCCTACACCCTCCACATTCGTTTCTCTAGTTGGGACTCCTCCTAAGGGTCTTGCATTGGTGTTGGTGATGGTGGCAGGAGCGTGCGCGCTCGCGCCAGGACGAAGAGACACATCCTGACAAATTATTGCGCGGAAAGAATTGCGCTCGTTGGTGATATATTGCGACAATCTACTGCTTCCACCCGAAATAATTCATCTCCCTTTTACTATCCCTGCACAGGCACTATTCTTACGAGCAGCGAACGAGGAGCGTGCAAGAGTCCTTGCTCTTAGTGGCACGTTCTTCGCCTCCGTTTTTCGAGACGCCGACGACGACGACGACGAGATACGAGCGTGCTGAATGTTCGTTCTTCTGCGTTTCCATTCGTCGTCTTTGCCCGGGCCCGCGTATTGTTGTGCGCCAAATAAAGGATAAAAATAGAAATAATAAGGATGTAGACAATGTCTTCATATCTACGAGCGGACCGGATTGAAAATATAATGCCAATGCTTTGATGGAAAAAATGGCGGCGAATCCACACAACATACACACCCACCACACAAAACCAATCGCGATCCAAAAATGTCAAGCGTTTCAACTAACAATTTATTTTTCTGTTTCAGAAACAACTCTTCCGGTTTGGCAGTCTGCCTGCCCTCAGTCAGGCGTCGTCCACAAACAACAAACGGTGAGTGATCTCTTCTGGTGAAATTGAAATTGCGCGTTTTTCTCCCGTATTTGCCCTTTTGGCTTTTTCCTCCGCATAAAGTCCAGATCTTATAGATCCCCAACGGTTTCTAATTCCGCATGCTCAACACGCGCGCGTTTCCGAGCATTTACAGCAGGGGGCGGTTGTGAATTGTACGACTTGCTGCACCATCGATGTTGCAGCAACAGCAACCGTTGCTCCCAGATCGAACGAATTATTCAACAGTAACACCAGAAACAATTATGGCTAAATTTCACGCGCGCGTCCCTCGCCCTTCGGGGCCGACTCCTGCAGCATATAACGAAGAGCCGGAAGTGAAGCCATCGAGTGCTCGATAGCCTGGTAAAAAGACTACACTAAACACTTATCGGGGGATGTGAGTGGTGGAAGTTTTTCGGCACGTTTTTTGACTGCCTTTTTGAAGAAGATGAAACGCGTACGCGCTTTGAATAATTCCTGACCACTCCACTTTATAGTAATGAGGCGAAATTGAAGTGGCACAAATTGAAATTGACCATTCGGACCTTTTGGTATCAATCATCCGGGGGTGGTGGGACCTTGACGCACGCACGTTTCCTGCGAAAACGAAATGAAATAAAATGATAAGAAATGATAGGATCACGAATTTTATAATTTTGGTTACGTAAATTAGAATTTATGATTCGAATTTTCATAATGGATGAAATTCTCTTTAGGATGTTTCTCCTCAATGCATGTGTGAGTGTCGCATTGTATGGGCAATCAAATATGTTAATTTCGACGCTTTTTCCGGTTCAAAGGTCCCAACAATACATCGTGGACTTTTATGATGTGCACAAGTGAACGCAGCTAAATCATCTTCGTCGTAAACATGCACGATTTGAACCGTGTATGATACAAGTTCTTCTTGTTCCTATTTCTTCCTCACTTCCATCGGGTTCATTCAACATAATTCAGTTATGCATACATTTATTCGTTGTGTATTTCATGACTTGATTTGGATATGTGTTTGTGGTGATGTCGTGTGTAAATTACGTTAATTTATGTAGCGTCTCACTCTTTTTCAGTTTTCCTTCAGGGCACCAAAGAATTTTTCAAGTTTTCTTGACGTATATCTTTACTGTACAATTTCCCAGTATATTTTGCTTACATTTTTTTGAAAATGTAATATTTTAAAGTTCAATTTCTTGTTTATTTTTTGACTTTCAAAAGTTTTTTTTTTTTTTTGAAACAAAACAAAAAACATGTCTAAAATCTCATGGAATTTTGTATACAAATGTAGATAGCATAATGAATCTGAAAAAGATCATTCATTGTCCATGTAACGAAACGCATTGACATTCACTCGTATAATTTTTTGTTGTTGTTGTTGTTGTTGTTGCTGAAGCGAAACATGCCCATACGTCATCCGAATATAAAACTGGATTCTTCACACATTGAACGGGCATTTATGCAAAGTACAACTTCCACCCTGGAGCGTAACTAATCCAATTAAAAATAATGTTCGTACACTCTCCACTCGAGGTTATTTAGGTGATAATTCCATGCGAAATCTTTGAATGACTCGGTTACATTTTCACATCTATATCGTTGAACCATGGATGCACTCGCCACTCTATGGGGGACATCCACTATAATAATGTCAAGCATCCATATGGCCAACCAAACCAACAAGATGAAGAAAAAAAGAAACAAGGGCAAACGCGCAACAATAACAGCAGACGACGACGAAGAACCCGAGCGCGCTTTTTGTGGTGTAAATCAGTCGGACTTCATAAATCTGTCCCCGTCCCGTTCCGTCGACTTTACACCTTATACTCGGCGTATTTCTTATTTCGCGTCCCTTTTTCTTTCTCGTCGGCGGCGGCATCTCTTTCTCAGCAGCTTGGAGGCAGTGACGGTGGCCCCCCGAACGCGACTCCCATCCTCCAGGTCTTTGGTCGCGCGGGATATCTTTTCGGGAGAGAGTGTGTACGCGAGCGCGCGCGTCCCGTTGAATTCTTTCGTCGCCGATTTACGACGTGCCACACGACGTCGAAGGCGACGTCCTCGTCGTCGTCGTCGTCGTCGACGACAACGTCAGCGGAGGCTATCCCTTTAATCCGCAAAACCGACCGGGCGCATCGGGAATAACAACGCCGAAAAAGCGTTGGCGGAATGTAATGTGCTGCGGCGGTGGTTGGTGATGGTGATGGTGATGGTGGTGGTGTGGTTGAGAAATGCTGCATTGGCGTTCCAAACAAATATCACATAAATAGCAAGAAGGCAGCTCACGCGAACGCGTAAGAAAAGCGTATGACAATGAATTTATAGATTTCGTGTCGTTGACATTTCTCATTCGGCTCGTTTTTCAATTGGTCGTTTGTTTTCCGGGTTTTCAAAGAGTTTCCATTGCTGCTGGAGGTTTTGGGAACATAAAGGAAGATTGTCAAAGCAGTTGTAAGGACAAAAATTGTTTTTGAAATTTCAAAGTTCATTTTTTGTTTAGTTTCCATTTTTCTATGGGATTTCTTCAATCAAAGTCAAATTCATTATATTATTATAAAGTTCAGATTTTGAAATTATCTATAACAGGATTTCATTATCCTTGGAAAATCTTCAAATCAAATAATTTCAGAAGTTCAAACTTTTTTATAATCATTTTTTGTACCTTAAATTTGTTACCAATTAAATACACTTTTTCTATTTTTTTTACTTGACATTTTTGACCATATTTACTCATTTTTTGCATAGATATTTTTGCACTATTTTACAAGTATTATGTAGATGTTTTCCTTGAACATGGTTACAATTTTAATTATTTTTATTTGAAAGCAACTAATAATTTTTTATACAGTAATTTCAAAGTCAAGTTCATTATTAAGTTTCGAATTTCTTGGTTAGCAATTTGGAACAGGTTTTTGCAACAGACCTAATTAGTTTGAACTTTCAATCATTGTGAAAGTGAAAATCCGACTTTGACTTATTTTATCTTTCATTAACTGCTGCCAGTAATCAAAGTAATCAAATCACATATGGCTTTTTATTAGACGGGATGCAATTCATGGTCATCAAAGTGTGACTGCAAAGTGAAATGGTGAAAGCTGCTGCACTTTCACATGTCGAACACAAATAGTAGCAAAAAGTAACAAAGGCATTTTTAATGATTTGATTTTTATTTGGCATTTGCTCTTTTATATCAAAAAAACAAAACAAATTTAAAAACATTTACATTATAAAAGTAAGCAACAAAAACAGATAGCAAGAATGGAAAAGAAGAAGAGGCAAGAATGAAGATATATGAAATTAAATAACAATTATGCGCCGTAGTGGGGCGCAATCAATAACAACAATTATTAAAATATAAAAATCATTTGGTTAATTGGACAATTTAATAATTACGTGTTGGTCCTTGGGCTTTTGTGATGGCCGATGCTAACGACTGCTCCGTTGGAATCGATGGCGTTTCTTTCATGGGACTACTTTAATGATGATCGCCTTGATCGGCGCGATTATGTTGATGACAATGGATCGTGATGGCGATTTTTTGGTGGCGGTGAAAGAGCACATTCATCTTCGGCATACTTATTATGTGTGTGTGTGTGTTGTTGGCGACTTTTCATCTTTCTGGGCGAAGAGATGAAAGGCTCGCGATTCGTTCGGTCACGACCATCTCTATGACAGGATAATGATAGTATAAGCCCGTGGTGCGTTATTGCGGCAAAAGCGACGTGACCGTTATTTGTTCTTTTTCCCGCCTTTTCTATGGGAAAACTTCATGCACCGGATGATTCCCGAAAATATCACCGTGTGTATTGTCGTCCAAGAAGGGCAAGATCCTAAAGGCGTTGCGATCATTTGGTGTTTGGTTCTTCTACTCTCCGGGATACTCAATAATAGATTAACTTAATGCCATCCACCATGACCACCATGGCCACCGCCGCCACCACCATGCTTTGGCACATGATGGTAGACGTGCTTGTAGACCGGAACGTGGACTGGATATGGCTTGGGGATGTGCTGGATGTGATGTTTCTCGATCTCGATCTTGTACGGCTTCTCGACCGGAACTGGCACTGGTTTCTCCACGGTGATGGGCACCTTCTTCTCGATCTCTTGCGGCACCAGCTTGTAGATGGGCACAGCGATCGGGTGTGGTACCGGTACGTGAACGGGGTACGGTTGTGGGACTGGTACCTTGATCACTTGTGGTACTGGTACGCCGACAGGATGTGGAACCGGGATGCCGACCTTCTTGACGACAGGCACATGTACCGGCTTGGTGATTTCCACCGTCTTTGTTGGTATCTCGTGGTGCTCCTCGGAGTGTGATCCTTCGTAATGGGAGAAGTCCAAGTGGCCGCCGCCGCCGCCGCCGCCATGTTCGCCGCCATCGTGTCCACTGGCTGAGAAGCCAGCGTAACTAGAGCCTACCAGCATTGCCAACACTCCAACGACCTGTTTGCAAAAAAATTCACACAAAATTAGTAGATGAAAATTGCCAGCTGGCTTCTTCGACTTACAAATAATTTCATTTTGGTTTGTTTTGGATGCAAATGTCAGAATGAAACTGATGAAGAGTTCGATGGTGCACGGTGCTTTTATACTAGTTTTAGGTGGGGCCGCAAGTGAAAGGCTTTCATAATCTACTCTATATTTTATTTGAACTATCATCATCAGCCGCGTGAATCACAAACGCGGTGCTTCAGATACATTCGTGCAAATTGCGATCGACGAACCCATGAAATCCGTGAAGTGAATTGCAGCGCGCTTCGAGCTCTTCGTTGCGATGCAACAAAAACCATTGTCGCGTAAATTGGAAGGGAACTATTCATTACACTTTTTTTTACTTTTTACACTCTCGGATCAACAACCACGATAACAAAAAAATGCAGAAATTCCAGCTACAATCATATTCTCAAATTTTATACTTCATAGATTGAATATAACTGAAAATTTTATCATCGCCCCAAAGAAATCCTTGAAATTAGGTTTCTAGATCAACTTCTTTTTCAAGGCTAACAGATATCTTTATAGCTACTGGAATTAAGATGCACATTAAATCATAAAATTAACATGTTAATCATCTTGTTTGATGATCCCTTTTTTTCTATCTCTTCGAATTTTGGGAATTGTAGTTTCGAAACGCCACGCGATAATTATTCCAACTTGTCGACGACGGTTTTTTCCATTGGGCTTAATTCCGTTTTTAAAAGCTGATAGAAAGTCTCAAATGCACAATGCGTTAGAAAAAAAAAGTAATTGCAAATTTCTCTTAATATATAGATATCGAGCCATCAAAACGAGTGCAACGATCGGATTGTTGTTACATACGTTCGGAAGATGTGAAGCGTTAATGGATTTTGATCCAGTTTCGACAACTTTCAAACACGTTTTTTTCTTCCTTGGATCAATTTAAATTCTAATCGATTTCGGATTATTTGGAATTCAATCATTAGCGGTGAATTGGCTATAAAATTTTTAATACGAACTTGAAAAAAAAATTTGGTAATCTTTATTATTAAGTTATTAAATTAATTTGATACAAGAACAAGAAATCAATTATAGATATCTAACCAATAACATTTTAATTTATTGCCTGATAAGAAAACTATTTTGCGATACAATTCCACTTTCGTTTTTCTTACGGTGATGATAAATTGTGGACTTATTTCAGCATGTGCAAATGATGGAGCTAAATGAGAAAGTCATCCATCTGGTAATTGTATTCATTTCTTGCAATCTTTTAGCGTAGTGGAAGATTTTTTGTTTTCTTGTGGAAATAGATGCATTTGCTGTACGACTAATGGACTTCCATTAACATAATTGTTGAATGTAATATAATAACATGGCAAATGTTTATTAATACGATAGAGACTAATAGTTATAACCATGGTAATAGAGTAATAATAAGTAATCATGGAATAGATAGATGGATAGATTGTTGTAGCGGATGAAGGAAGTTAGAGAAAGGTTTCTTTCATTTATACAACTTCACTCTCAATTCATGATAAATTTATTGTACAATTTGATTTTTCAATGTAGGAAAAATTGATAATTTCAATTATTGAGTGATTGATTGATCACCAACCATTCAAATAATCTATGGATGGATCATCATGAAAAATCTTTCGAGTCCATTAAGTTCGAGAACTCAACTATTACATTTCTTGTAGCAACAGGAAGTAAAAAATTTCAAACGGTGAAGGTCGAAATCAATTACCTATAGCGCTCCGTTCATAACTACCATTTCGAATTTATCTGTGCAATTGTGGACCTAATCGTACCGTAACGATCTAATGTCATTGCTCATTGCATTGTTTATTTATTTCCACAAGCGAGAATTCACTTTCATTACTTTTTCTTCTCGGCTGCTTCACTTTTTATGAGCGAGGAGTGTAATGATCATTTTCTTACAAGCATTCGTTAAGGTCATTGCCATTTATTCTGATTGCATCTGCAAATGTGAAAGCAAATGTATCAATATATAAATCAGGAGAATTCCAAATAATTTACAATTAAACTTCCCGGCTTTAAATTTCTTTAAAAAATTTGGTGATTGTTTATTAATTAACTTTAAGGAAGAAGCTGGAAGAAGGAAACAAGTTCCAATGTGAAATCAAGTTACACGTTCCATTCTGATGAGCCGATTATACATTTAGGCGAAAGTTATAATTAAGAAAGTTACAAATTTCAAATTGTCTTCCAGCAGATATTCCCAAACATGTAATCGCACATATGAACAACGTGCGCGAACAATTCCGTGAAAATTTCCCTCCGTCGGCGGCGTCGTGATGTTTTCCGAGGGCGCTAATTTTAATTAATTTCATATCATTTCACGTACAAGATATTTTATCTCGGAGCGTTTTGTAGAGCCGTCCAACATTCTGGATGGATTACCCAGACAACGAGCATAACTGTGAACATTCTTGCATATTCCACGGACATGCTCGTTGCTTAGTTGGTCGTCGAAGTTGAATATTATAAGCTTGTGGTATTTCTGTGATGAACGTAGACAGGATGTCTGGAATTCCACGCTGGCTTCCATTTCACATCTCGTCATTTTTTCGTTTTCCTTTCGGGCGTCTCGTTTATTTTGATTTTCACTATTCTATTCTATTTTTATCAGATCTTCAGCGTTCCACTCAACATTGATCAATAATCTGGAAGCATATCTTCCAGAACTTTCTAATCATTTCAAGACATTCACCATTTTTGCGTGCTGTTCAAATTATCTGGGAATTTTTTTGTGGAAGTTGTATAGTTGCAACTGAAGGAGGAATAAGTGCATCTCTTTGTTCTTGCGTCTGCTGCTGGTTGCACTTTGAATGCTATCGTTTAATTCCCTGTTTTTCTAGTTTTATCTCGCAGTGCAAGAAACTTGCGACTCGTTTAATACAAAACGCGACCAAAACGAATCGTACGCGCGCGCGCGACTCTTTCTCGTTACGTTCCACACAATTCCGGCGACTCCAGGAGTCGTTGTCGCCATCGTCGTGGTCGTCTGCGACGGTTCCACGTCGAAATGTGCCCGTGTACGCGCGCACACGGCCCCCAGACGGTTACTATTAATTAAAATTAGATTGCGCGATAAGATATCGCCATTCAAATGCCTCGGCAATGAGCAATGAGAATATGAGACTTGTGCAACTTTGCCTCCATTGCCATCTCCTCCTGCTGCTGGTACTCGCTTCTTGCGCTGTTTGTTGCTGCTGCTGGATGGTGTTTTTCCTGCAGAAGCACCACCAGCAGCAGGCTGCTGCTTTTGGTGCTAATGCAGACTTTGAGCGCGCACGTTTCGCGAGTGCAATATCTTCACTCATCTTCAAAGGTACCCAGAACCTTCTACTACTACGTCATTACCCATGGAGAGGGCATCCTCGGCGCCATTATCCTATTGCCTAACGAGTCTCATTAGGACCGCTCCTTCATTAAACCCATTAAAACGTCTAATTGCAATTGTGCAACTTAATGAAAACGCGCCCTGTCTAAGTCATTTCGTCATTTTCGCCGTCGAAATAACTGTCAGCGTCATCGTTCAACATTCTGGTGCGATGCGATGCGATGGAATTAATTAAGTCGCGAGGAATTTTTAAATTGAAACGTGTGTGACACATCTTCGTTGACATTTCGACGTTTTTCGCCGCTTCATTGCGTTTCTTTTTTCTTTTCGTGGATTCCTTCGAGTTCCAAATTAGTGGACGACTTTTCTTGTCGTCGTGATTTACGCGCCGCTCTGAATCAACATAATAAAAGATGGGGAATTGTAAATGTAAATATCAACAACGGAAGAATTAACGAACTCTTGCGGTTTTCTGTGTTGTTTTCCGAGACTAATTTCAAGCGTGATAAATAAATTTGGTACGAGTATAGATGCTTTATACAGGGTGTTAATAATTTATTATCGAAAAAATATTTTTGTTATCTCTTCAATTACATTATTTAATTTGAAAAATTTGAAATATTTTTTCATTGGATTTTCATTTCTCAGGATGACATTTTTGAAACAGTCGTGTTTTCCTCTCTTGTCGATTCATATGCCCAGGGATAAATTTAGCTCGGAGAATGCAAACGTTCGCGTTAACAGCACTCTGAGTGACTGTCTCTCTTCCATTTTCATCCCGGGCTCATCCTGCCTGGAACACATATGAGCATTTTCCAGCACGAACGTGTGTATAATCACCAGCCCCAAAAATATATCCCGTATTTACTCATTCCATTGGAAGCCATGCTGGCTGAAAAAAACCTCTTTATTTTCGTTTGTCATTGCCATCTTGACGTTATTGTGCTTCCATTGCCATTTCAGACAGCTCCCCAGAGTCGTATTAATTCTTACACCTTTTTTAATTAATCCATTTCGTTGTTGTACTACAAATTAATTGTTATATCATCAAATTCTTTTGGAAGTTAATTCCAATTAAAGATACTAGGGAAATATTGCATTGACATTCATAATTTGTATTCCAATCAATTTTTGTATCTCCTGTTGTTTTCTTGTGCTCAGTCACAAGATGATAATTTTAAGCAGGAGTTAATTTTTGTTTTCTTTAATTAGTCAGAACACCAGGTGTAAAAATAATTGCTCCCTTAAGTCTGTCCAAATGCAGGAAGATTTGGAGAAATGTTAAACACGAGCGATGATTAAATTTCATAGGATTGATATCCTAGAATGATTGAGCACTCAAGATACCTTCACGTTACACACTTCAAAAACGGCTCATTAATTACCGAAAACTACCGCTATCTGTTACGCATAACAACTAAAAATAGTTTAATAGATGTACGCCTATTTATTTGAAATATGACATTTCTTAGATGACATCTCCTTTGAACATAGAACATTGAAAAAAAAAATAAGTCCAGAATTACTTAAAATCGTTTTGAACTAATAACAAGATTTTTTCATATTGGACATTGATATTATATGTTCCAATTTATTCGTTAAATCAAGATTAATCAGAATTAATAGAAAATGTATATTAAATTTTCACAGTTATGAGAAGATTTTGTCAATTATTGCTTGGAAAATTAAATATTGATTTCCAAGGATAATTAATTTTTTATTAGTAGAGAAAAAGAGTTGAATTTCAGAAAAATCTAACAACATATTCTTGGTAGTTTGATTGATTTGATTTTCTATTTTTTGATAAAATTCCTTCCTTAATGATTTAAGTCCCTATTTTTTGTTTATAAATCAATAAATCCAACGCTTTGCTGAAAGATCCTTCAATGCCAAAGCAGTCGATGCGTAACAATGCGCCGAAAATTATCTGCTCGAATATGCACACGTCGGACATTTCCCCATCAACGCGAACCAAATCCAGTTTTAAATTAGCAACGTCGACCCTCACGGCTTTGTGTCCATTGCGGCCATTCGCTACCTTCAATCCTTTTCGCTCATTCGCCGCCATCGGCTGCAGAAACAACAACCCAGTTCGCGTGCAAAGATTTACGACCAACGTTCGCTGTTTTATTGTTTCGTCGTCGTCGTCGTCGTCGGGCTGTGGCCGGTTGCGAATTATATGCACCACCATGGATGGCGTGTGATTTGATGGCCGAACGAATGCGTTTGATGCAGCCCAACTTGATGTTGACGTTATCAAAACCCTTCCGCCGCCCCCCAATAGCTAAAATGCGCTGGTTGCACGAAGGAAAAACGCAAATAGAAATTGCAAAAGGGTTGGGATTTGTTTCATGCGGGGGTGGACCCATCGACCCTAAGGGGATGGTTTGATTACTGATAGCACGTTTAAGGCGCGGCTCAGTCATGCATCATCTAAACTACTACAAAAAACAATTACAAAAAGTCCTGTTAAAATTTGCATTTTTTTATAATACGATAGTTACATAACGAGATTAGTGACAATTCGGTTGAAATGAGACCTGACATCTTTTAAATGAGCCAAATCTCGGTTCTTAACGACTCCTTAACAAGATCAAGATTTATGTACGACTTTTGTGAGTACTTCTTGTAAACGTACCATAACAACACGTCATTTTTATTCATTATACAATGTGTCCCCCATTTTTTTCAAAATGATCAAATCCAACTTTAATTAATTGCCCCCAAATTGAATGACCCAATTTTAAGCAATTTCTTCATGATATCATATCGGTAAATGGGGGAATTAACAGGTGATTTGTAGAAGTAATCATCAATCGTTTGGCTTATAGCATACATCAGCGGCCATTTGTAGAAACGGATTTGGTGCACAAAGGGCTCTTGGAGCGTCACGCAGACGGTTACCATTGTATGCGCCCAGCAAGATCATCTCATCTCGCACTTGACTGACAGCATCCGTCCATAATCGCGTCGAAGATCTCTTCATAATACCATCAAGTGCTCCATTGCCCAGCATTGAATTACCACACTTGCCAATTGTACAACTTGTACAACAATCAAAATCAACTCTTTTGCAAAAAAAAATTGGAATTTATCATTTGTAATTTTCTGGTTTTTCAAATATTCAATGACCAGGAGGAGAACAGGATTATTTCTTAATTTTCTCTGAAAATTTCAATGTGTGGGCTTAAGTTTCGTGCTACCCAGCAATATTTTATGTTTATGTATGTAATATGCAAGTAGCCCGAGTGTATATTGCATTAAAACGTCACAATGAAATCTATTCCTTTTTGGAGTTGCTCGTCGTTACAACTCCAGAGTCTGCATGCATTTCAAATTATATTCTATTTCTATTTCTAAATAACGAGAAGTCTGGCATCCACGTAAGGAATTTTCAATTTAGAGAACATGTCACAAGCTTCCCATAGAAATATACACACACCATTCCATGGACCCCGACCATCTCCATGATGGGACTCTCTCGCTGTACGCGCAATTTTATTTCGTTTCGTTTTACTTCTTCTGCGCGACACAATAATAGATAAAAGAATTTCGCAGGACTTGCCAACATTCGCCATCATCTGCGCACCACCCGTATTATAAAATCCATGTGTTATTGTTATTACACTTTATTTCTGATACGATATTAAATGCAATCTAATGCGATATGAAATACGAAGCTTCCGCATCCTGACAGTTTTGGAAGGCAGGAAGGAAGGACGAAATCTTACTTAAGGTGCATTCTTCGTTGTGTGTTGTCTTCTTCCTGCCCTCTTTTTTTGGGGGGCTTAGACTCTTCGCCATTATTTCACCGCTAGTCTTTTGTTTTTTCCGCTTTTATGATTATTTGCCCGGTTGTGTGTTGCAAAAGGATAAGCGATACAATGCGAATGCGAATGTGAGTGGGGCCTCTATTATTTAGTGGCGCACCGAGGACTCGTCGTAAAGTGTACAGTTAACGGGGCCTTTGGGGGGCGCTCAAGTCGGCTCTCAAGAACGACGTCTTCAGGAGGACGACTCCGATGCCGAATCAAATCGCCAAGGCACTGTTTCGTATGGGGATGATGGGGGGCAGAACGTGGTCCCGTCGAGTTTCCACGACACGGACGGGGGCGGTAAAGTTTCCGCGATGGAGTTGGAAGTTGGAAAAGCTCAAAAAGAGGGCGGAGGTCGGGGGGATAGATAAGAAGGTAATGAATGGTGGTATGCGGGATTGGGATTTTGGATGCAAATGCTTATTATTTTTTTTTGCGGGGGAGGTTGTATTACGTGATCCCCGAGGGGCGAAGAAAACCCCTTCTTTGGTTGATAAATAATAGGTACTTTCATATCTGGGATTCCCCCAATTTTGAATTTATATTAAGGTTCTATTGTTTTTCTTATATAACTACAAATTTTTGGTATTACTACAAATCTCATATTTCGTATTTTTTAAAGTTGTTCAAATGATCATCAAATTTTTGAAAATTTTAGTTAATTTGGTTCACATTAATTCTTGATTTCAAAAGATTTGGAACATAAATTTACATTTCTGGGATTCCCCTATTTTCGTATTTGTATCCAGAAACAATTAGGACAAAAAATATTGTCTAATTCTTTTTGGAATTATTGTTCGAACTGAATCTTCTTACAATTATGTTTGAAAAGTAGAGAAATCCATTGGTATTTTAAAAACAATTTGAATGTACATTTGAAAAGACTATACAAGTATAAAAATGTGCAAAGTTCTAGATCAACAAATAATTTTTATGCCAATATACAATTATTTGAATTGTTGCAAAAAATGTTAGATGTCGTTGAGTTGATTTATCGAGAATGGACATTTTAAATCAGTCCAAAAACAACATCAGATAATTCTGAAGACAACCAGAAAAAAAACGAATGGTAACTTGAATGAAACCAATCTGAAAACGAAGGTAAACTCATCAAACATGTCTCTTCGCGAAAATGAGATGACACCTCGCGAATGTCAACCTGGCACAAAACAAACGACCGAATTGCAAATCGGGGCGCATCATCAACGCGTCAACTTCTTGCAGAATGTGCGCGGCGGTTGTAAAACGGTTAACGATGGTTGTAGCGTCTTGTACGCAAATTTTATGATCGAATATGCAAATCCGGTCGTGTCGACTAATACACCTTGCTTTTTGATTTTGATGGTGTCATAAAACGTGTCAAATGTTTCCCTGCATCCATCGAAATGAGGAAACATCCCCTCGGTATTTCTTTTCCGATAAATTGCCAATTCTTCAAGATTACTTCCATTCGCCATTATTTCAGTCTGTCATAAAATAAAATTCGCCATGCTAAAAATTCCGAAAAAATATTTAATTAAGAGCATTTTGAGTTTTAATTAGATAATCCTTATCATCGACGTTTATCAACGTTTATTAGTTGTTATGAACCCAGAAGTTAGTTGTCTAGGGCCCGGTTTCACAAACGTTCCTTAAATTTTAATGATCATTAAAGTAGCTAATCCATGATTAACTGTCACAATTGTGTTTCACAAACGTTGATCAAATCCAAATCCTTAACTCCTATTGGCCGAATACATAACGAACGTCAAATTTAAGTATCACTAACTAATCAATGAATTAAGGAACGTTCGTGAAACCGGGCATAGGAGTTTTTATTATTACAAAATTTCAATTACAACGTATATATTTCATGAAATTGCCTCAAAACAAACGCGCCTGTCATTGCAATCGTGATAACGCGAGTCTAGTTTTCACATAATTAGCATGGCGGACAATGGCGATAAAAATATTTGACGCACACGAACAATTAGTTCGTTAAATTTAAATGCGTGCGCCATTTGCGCGCGCGCCTCGAATGTTTTATTCAACACGGGCGCGCAATGCAACTAGCAATTAATTATTTTTTTTTCCTTCTTGTTCTACATTTTCGACTAATTATTCCACGAGAGAAGAGAGGAGACGTACAATAAATAAAATTAACTAGCTCGGACTGCAAAGTGCACTATTGTCGTTTTTGGAGAGCGCGCGCGCGCTGCTTTATTAAACGCTAATTACGTTAAATAATAAAATTAAAAGTCATAAATTTGCTGCTGCACTCGGTTGACATGAACAAATTTCCCAGAAGTTGTGAAATACGTACGGCGAGACGTTTGTTTAAAAATAAATTATTAAACGACTTGTTAGAAGTATCCTGTATTTTCATAGTTTTTAATTAATAATATACACATAGTTGGGTGGAATTATATTCTTTGGTAGTCGACGACAACATATTCGTTGGAATTAACATAATCTCACTCATAGCTCTGAAGGACGATTCTACATATTCACTTCGTAAGAGTGAAAAAACGCATTTTACTTCTGGATGCAACAATTTGCATATAGAGTAGAGCGCATTAGTTGTGTTAGTGTATTATATTTGTTTATTATATTCCACGTACAAATGAGCGCATATCGTTTACAATTTGTTCATTTAGTTGCTTGTTAGTTCTTTTTCAAGTTGACGACAATTATAACTGTAATTATTCATCAGTAAAATTGCATCATGAAATTCCAGGCATGAAAAAAAATCAGATTTTTTTGTGATTTTTTAAGTTTAATTAATTAAGTTCAATTTTGAAATGGTTTTGATTGATCAAATTTAAAAAATATAATTATATATTAATTTTTATTTAAATTATTTTATGTAGATAAGATCTTTTTGGAATGCTTTAATAAAAATAGTAATAGAAATATTCAAAAGTATAGCTAATTTTTTTTCTAGACTATTGAATGAAATTTAAGAAAAAAATATATTTTCAATAATGAGGTTAAATTATAATAAATCAATTCTCATTCATATGAATTTTTACCATCTTGACGGAAATCCTTATGACATTTTTGAAGAACCGCGCAAGATTAATCAGCGTTAATTTGAACATCTGTGTAATTTAATTCGAACCATTCGGAAAGACAGGTTTTTTGTTGAATGCCTGCACTCATCATATCCAAAACTGGAAACTCAGGTACGAGTCGCGAGAGGATGTTACACAATTCGAACGAAAAATTTCAAATGAATGCCTACGTTTTGAGATATTCGTGTCACACTGACGCCGCTCTCTGCTTTTTGGGCCAGATGATGTTTTGATGTGGATGTTGTTTTCGACATTTTCCACACACACACATATCATCTACATACGCGACTATTTTTCCTCTGCCACGTCGTCATCGTCTGCTGCTTTTTCTTCTGCTAAATCCATTCAAATTCGAAATAAGGAGACGAGAGCGCGCATCAGACGAGACATTTGTGGACGATATCAACGTGCTCGTTTTAATAAATCGGTTCACACGTACAAAACCAAATAGAACGAAATTTTAAATATATTTTCTGCCATCTACTGAGTGTTCCATTTTACAAATTCAAAAGACATTGCTGGAGATATAAACAATTATTTCAAATTACCATCGAGGAAAACTATTAGTTTCTTAATTTCTGCTTTTAATTAAACAAATTTTGAAACAGATTACAATGACACTTTTTGTCGATAGTTAAATAATTTGTCTACCATTGGTTTCGTAAACTTGTGGGTGTGCTAGAATTAGATTGAACATCCACATAAATACCTAGAGAATGTCGAACACATTTGCAGTCAACTGAAATGAATTCAGAGACTACTAAATAAAATTTAAATTTTGGTCCATTTCTAATTTTATATAAACTTTCAACATCTCTCAACAGAACAATTACTTTAAAGATTTTTGAAACTGGTGACAGCAAAGGAAATAATTTTTAAATAAGTTAAATTAAAAAAAAAACTTGCCAAAAAACAGGGCTAATTTCTTTAGTTAATTAGCATAGCAATAAAACATGGTTTTTTCAGCAAGTATTTTCGCAATTTTTTACCAACCCAATACATTAATGTACGTTTCAATTAAAACTGGTTCAATTTAATTACATATTCCAATTGCGTCGCATTAATTATGTCGCCGAAATAAATAATGCGAATGCAAAAAATCGCTCTTGTTAAGTGCAGAACACGTCGATAAGTCCAATTTAATGCAAACACTGACAACGGATTCGATAAAATTATTATGCTGGCTCCAGGACTGTATCAAACACCTTCCACCATCATTTTGCATTCGCACATTTGCAAAAACGTATATCACTATAATTAGTTGCGAAATGCATCAAATTGCGCGTATATCTCGGTGGGATTATTTTTCGACAAATGATACAACTCTGAATTCAATATGCATACGAACTTGTTGTCTTGTCGTTTTCTCTGTGCATCTTGCCCGGATCTTTCGGATCGTTCATGCATTAAGCGAACAAGCTATTTAGTAATTCGTAAGCGAAGACTTCCAGTCGACGCGAATCGAATCGAATCGAATCTCCGAGTGCGCGCTCTTATAAATATCGTTTATCGAAGTGTTCCTTAATGACATTATTTGTTCGGTGTTCAACATTCGACAGCTGCTTCATTTTTCACTCGTACGTTTTCATTTGCGTGCATCGTATTTAAATGCTGCGCGTCGATCGAATTAAATAAACGACTTCGTAATTAGAGGCTAAATGTTTTTATTTGCTGCTCTTATTTATCATTTGTTTATTTAATTTGCGCTCGTTTCGCGCCGTTTGCTTGTCGCCCATCATTTAACTCGGCTTCATTCGCAATCTTGGTGCAATTTGCTGACGGTGAGCGTCCGACGTGAAAAACTGGATTTCCTTAATTCGCCAATAATTTGTTACATTTATAATGCAATGCGATTTACATGTATCGTAAATGGTTGGAATTGCTGCGAATTTGTTGTGTATCATTGGAGCATATTTCCCATGAAGTTGCAAATGCATGGCTTGAATTATCGAAATTTTATCGAAATTCTCATGAAGACCACTTAAAAATCCAGCGAGCCACGGATGACTTTAGGTATTTGTTGATTGTTGAAAACTTCTCGTCTGGTGGCTTTGAGTTTCGTGGAGTCTTCGCATTCGGATTCAGCGCACGTACGAAGAAACAGGCAAATCCATCCGCGATAGATATCTTCATTCCGTTTTATACGCTAATTAGGCGCTCTCTTGCTCGACGAGATTTATCAATTTATGCAATTATTTTGCGCTCTCCCATCCAGCACTCTTGTGACTGTGGATGTTCTGCGGCGATTCGTGTCCGCTTGTTTGGTTTGTTGTTTTATTTTTGTGCGATCGCCGACTTTCATTTGTGTGTGCGATTCTTGTTCGATTCGCAGTCTTGTTATGTGCACTTTTCGTCTCGTTTGGTTTTGCATACAACGTGAGATTCTTTTCTTGGTCTTTGTCTCATTACAACTCACCAAAATAATTAAAAATCTACTTTGGAAACTTCCAGATTTCCTTCTGGAACAATGCATTCAATTATATAATTGAAAATTTCAATTATTTTTTTTTTAATTTTTAATGATCGTTTTTTATTTCTTCCTTATTTTCGAAAATTTATCTACTTCATAAACCGACTTGGTAAGAGTATTAAGAGCTTGAAGTTCACGAGCATGGAAACCATGCAAGATGAGAAACTTTGTAATATTGCAATGAAGTATACGGTTGACGTTCGTGGATGGATAATGCTAATGTAAGAGGTCCCTATCCTTGTTCAGATATCGCCCGAAAATTATGACGCCCATCCCGGCTTTAGGCATATACGATACCGACGCGAAATGCAGCTCTTAGATCAGTGCAACTTAATATTAATATACACTCTGTACCATAGAATTGGTCATATCACCAAAAAACTGCAAAAACTTCTCTTAAAATTTTTGTCTCTTCTAAACGAAAATTCACTCTGATAAACTTCTTAAAACTTTTCTTATAATCATTATGTATTACTCAAAAAGTACTTGTACAAAAGGTAGTAATTTCATTCTTGAGGTGCATATGAAATTTCTTGTGGTGAGTTTTCGTGGGTACAACATGCATATGAAACTCGCACGCTTCATGACTTATAACCAAAATAATTTTGAGTATTATACTCGCATCTGAGAGGTATATGGCTTCTCTGATCGTGTATTGTATGAGTTTGGAGACGAATAAGCAAAGAAAATCTCGTCTCAGAGTTGGAAATCTGAAATTATTGGAAATTGTAGTGGCAATTGCTTCAATATTTTCGATTTAATGATGACATCGTCATCGAATCAATTTCAAGATTAACTCATACATTAATCTAAAGTTTATTTGTGTATTCATCGATTAATATTGATATTGATACTTCAAATCAGAAAAATTGCGAAAATTATTGCTAATGTAAAATTTGAATCTAAAATTGACTATTTCAATTGGTATTAAAAATCCAAATTATGTAAATAACAATTTGAATATGCGTATCAATAATTTACATAGTACTACATTCATTAATTATTTATCGTAATTACAATGATTATTAATATTAATTTTCTGCAAAATGCTACAACGAGACGCATAATGTTGTGGGTGTATAATGAGAAACTTCAAGCTCGTAGTTTGTTTATTTGCATTTTAATTATTATTATAATGTGTATTTCATAATTAATGCGTACGAAAACGTAATTTAGGCTTGTTTAACATAATGAATTTTAATAAACGTGACGTGGAATAGACATTAAAATCGTAAAATTCAAAATACTCAACTTATAAAATATTGCTATTTAATTGATTTAATCCGCTCGAGATTTATTCTGCGTAGTTTGCACTTCCCAATTCGGCAAATTATTGCATTTTGTGATATAATGCGCCAATAAAAATTTGGACACATTCCACGCGACAAAGACAATTAATTAATACTCTGCACGCGTGCGCGACAAGTTGCTGCACTCTTTATCGCTAATTTATGAACGAATATGCGGAATATATTTAAAATCATTAACGATGCGTATAAATAATCCGAGTTTGCGGATCTCGGCCGAGTCGCGAATTTAAAGACATCAAATTGGTATAAATATTGATGGCGATAAGAGGAGCGATGGGCGAAGCCGAAAATCGAGCGCGAGGTGTCGTTTTGATCGTTCGCTGCCATTAAAGTTTTTAAAGACTACTCGAATACGACTTATTGCGATCGTTAATTTACTCCTTCTTCTGCCTTAGAGTCCTTCATGTTCTCTTCTCTTCTCTGTTTTTTTTTTGTTTGGTTGGGTTTATTTTTACATTTTGCGCGCCGTATTCATTCCGATCATTCGTACGCATTTACAGCGAGAGATGCTACTTTTTAAGCGACGATCAAAACGATAAAAACTTACATAAAAATATAAATGCAAACGGACACATGCTGCGTCGACAACGCTCTGGCATTAAAAACGTTTCGCGAGAAAAGCAAAACGAAAGGAGACGCTCGCCAAGGATGCAAAATAATCGACAAAACGACAAATCCAACTTTATATGAAATACTCATAGGTTCATTTCATTCTAGAATTTTTTACTTTATGAAAAAATGCGATTTTAATTTGGTGTTAATTAACATCTTAATGTACGTACGAGAATGACTAGTTAATTAATATTCAAATTACATTACATGCGAGGAAATTGATATGAGGAAATAACAACCACCAGGTCGGAAAATAAATGACAAGTATGGATTGGAAAAAGGAAAACGTGAAGGAGGAAATAAGTGCACATCTTGAAATTGAACGGATATTTCGTATGTAATGCTTGTTGAACTTTTATAACACGCTGCGCGTTCGACTTTTACGAGCAGCAATTAAAATTTTATAATGCGAATGACCACTTTTATTATCAATATCGTTTGGCGCCCGAGAGTTAATGCGCGGATTATTCCTATTAAAATCACTTTTATTTTACGATCACGGCTCGATTACGTCGATAACACACCATATTATGCGTTTCGTTCGTGTGCTTTTCATTCATTTCCTCGTCGGACACGTTGATCTTCTTGTCTAATCAACCAAGAGACGTTTAAGAATTTTGTGTGGATGATTTTATAAGGTTGAATGTGAAAACAAACGTAAATAAACTATAAATTTGAGTTTAACGATGTTGTTTTGGGAGATGAAAATTAAATAATTTCATTATTACATGATATAGTGTTATAAAAACTAATTATATAATAGCTATTTTTGAAATTTGCAAAAATTTGTTTGTCTCTAATTAATATCTAGGACTTTATCAAAAGATTCTTTCTTTATAAGGATAAATAGGATAATAGAAAATTTCATTTTGGAACAAAAATTTTGACCAGTTGATTTTGCAAAAAACCCTTATCTATTTTTGCAATAAAGTTGTCTCAAAACAATTTCTAGACATGATAGAAAGATAATTTTACCCATAAAGAATTCAATATTATTTTATATGAAATTACATATGTTTATCTTAAATTGGATTTAAATCCAGGACTCAAGCACATTATTTAAAAAGCCAATTCGTTGAATTACAAGCCGCAGATGCGCTTTTAGACACGATAGACATATGCCCAATTACAAACAAGTGCACCAAACAAAACAAACACATGAAACCTCCACACGAAGAGAGCATTACCATCCTAGGGATCCATCTATGTGCAGACGCACAAAAACCTGGGTTCTTCCAACCCTCCCAACCACCCGCCTTTAAAAGTTGCAAAACGCAGTGACCGAGCAGCGAAATTGAAATACACACAACACGGGAATGCATTTGAATAATTTCAAATTAGGGTTTGTTTCATTTCAATCGCCCCCTCATTCGTTTGCGCCAACGAGAGAGAAGCTTTTTTGGCCACCATTCTCTGAAGGTGGTGGTATGCAAACACTCTTGTAATTCAAGCTGGTGGGGTGGCTTACAATTATGCCATTTTCGAGCGGCTCGGAAAATTCAAATTAGACATGTGAGCGTGGATGATAAGAGGACGTGGACCGGGATCGGGATCGGGATCTCGGGGGTGGTTGGTAAAATTGATGCAGAATGTCCTTGCTTGGGCTGGGTGATGGATACGTGTTTGGTGGGCCTAGATGAGTAAATAGCAGAGAGAATGAGTACACGAAGGCTGGTTATAATGGCAAAATGGTTTATAGACTTGGGTCCCAAGTGCGTCGACGAAAGGGTTCTTCGTGATAGGAGGAGGGTAGTGTAGTGTAGACCCTGGTGTGCGGGCACCACACTTGGAATAATATCGGATTAGATAATGAGCGAAACAAGGGCGCTCGTCGACGCCACCTCCGCCATCGCCTCCGCCAGGCAGCGTCCTCTTGGTCCCTTCGAGATGTCGAAAAGTGTTTGCGCTTGTTTGAGTTGTACGCGTCGGCTGTGAGTTATGGACAAATCGCATTGCCAGTTATGTAATCTCATTACACAGGGTCTCGAACGCATTTTCCCGGTGATTACCCCTTGTACTTATTTCATTTGGTTACACAACTGTTCTCTGATATCTTTGACCCTTTCTCTTCATTGCACAATTTCTTATTCTTTTATTTCTGGAATTTGAAGTTGTGGATATTTTTTAAAACGACCCATTTTTTATTGGGCACGTCCTGTAGAGTCGAACCGGTGGCATCATGGGATATATGGTGACGCGTCGCTGTTGGCTCTGGGTTGTTGTTGTTGTTGTTGTTCCTGCTGCCTCCATCGCTCCAACTGTTGTCGTTCCTTCGGCGCGCAAGCAGTGGCGGCGGCGGCGGCGAGCTTAAGTTAGTAATTAGTCCCAGCTGGCGGAGGCGCCGTCCCAGCGTTTCGTAATCGACGAATGGCGCCCACACACATGAGACCCGAATGTCGTATTCAACGACGCCTCGTTTCCAGACCCAGACCCAGACCCCAGGCTCACTCTTCCCGCTCTCCCGGAACGCGCGTTATTATTCCTTTATTCATTTGAAGGACCTATTACCGGGCTAGGCTTTCCATCCACTCAACTCGAGCTTTAGGCTTCCAATCAACCATATTTTGAATTCATACGAAAAGATTGCAAAAACTGAATTTTGTTTCTTATCAACAAATTTTAAAGGTACAAATGCAGAAATTTGTAGTTTATGTTCCTGTTGTTTTTGAACAACTTTGAAGATAGTAAATTTCAAGAAGTTTAGAAACTTATTTTATAAACCTCTTCAATAACCAATCAAAAAGTCTATTTCAGAATTTTTGAATTTTAAGCACTAATCAGCAATCCAACATTTTTTTGAAAACTTTTGTTGGATATTTTTGGAATCAGAATTTGACCATGAATCTCTGGATAATTTCAATTTGAAATCTCTTCCTCCCACACCAAATCATCCCCCATCCTTCGAATGCATCATATCTCTTCAGGGAGTAATTTTATTTCCTCTCATTGTCCGACGTTGTCCGCATGCATATTTCGAACCCATCCTCTTCTTCCTTCTGCAGGATGCTCTGAATGGGAGCTTATTTCATGCGTCACATCAGGCGCGCGTTATCATCATGAAATTGAAGCGCAATTCTCGCGCGACGTGCTTGCTTTTCGCCATCGTTGCATGTGTGCATGGTCGACTTTGTCCACCACACCACACCATATTGCAATATAAACTCTGCACCATTCCAACCTCCACCGACCACCTCCGCCACCAACAACCAACCACCCACCCACACACCAGACGCGCTCTTCACTTCAGAGCTTTCAAGCGCTCCTCTCCAGCAACAGCAGCGTTAGTGCCAACGGCCAGTCGCCGGACCCGGGCTTTAAAACTTAAGCTCTTTAGTATTAAGCTTTGTTTAATCGCGCGAAACTCGTCATGAATAAAACGTTATTAAACGGATACGCGATTTAAACCCCATAATTCCCCTCTTAATACCTTCTATATTACGTACTTAAATAATCTACGCGACACCCGGGGCCCACAATGGGCGCATGGTCGAGATGGACGAACGGACATCCACCTCGTCCAGATTTTTTTTTCATCTGGGTTTTGTTGCATTTTTGGATGGAGTGTTTCGTTATTGATTTGAGCATCAACCTCAGGCTTTTGTTGGAAGTTACTTTTCCATTTTGAACCATCAACATCAATTCATATACACTTTGGAAACCAATTTCTGGGAAACCATCATCAAAACACCAAATAATATTCTGACATGATACCAATTCATATAACAACAAGTTGAAACAATTACACACTAATTTTGAAATTTTAAACACCCAACAAAACTTGTTATGCACACTACAAACTTGTATGCATCATGTAACATTGATGTAATTACATGTTACATTGTTCTTCTAATGTGTTTGTATAATTCCAACATTTACCATTTACACTTTTCTGCATTTCTAATTTTCGGTACATTTAAATTTCCCAGTTAAAAACCGAACAATTTCTATAACTTTTTCTGAAGGATTTTTACATTTGATAGCTTTCACACTCTAATTTTATATTCTCATTTGCCATCCTCTAGCTTCACGATATTAAAGAAATACAGTCATTAGAGGGTGAGGCCGAACGAACAGCGAACAGATTGGAAACAAAACAATTTCAATTTGGGATTGCGTGGCGAGTGAAACGAATGAACGAAACTCTCCCAGTTGCTCCCACCCCCAATTCCCATTCCTATCCCCATTCCCTTTACCATTCCCGTTCCCATTCCTGCGTTTCGTTTATATGCCTAGAGTATTATGAAATACCAACAACGTTCCATGATCCTCCCGCTCCTGCTGCCACTGCTCCTGCTCCTGCTCCTGCTCCTGCTCCTGTTCCTGCTTCTACTTATATGGATATGGGCGCTCCCGTATAAATTTCCTGCATTTACCCTCACATCACTGACAAACTCCCTTCCTCTGTGTGTGTGCGTTTGTGTTTCGGGATGTCTGCTGCTATGCCTATACAGAAACGAAATCTCCCTTTTGCGTTTTTCGGCCAGCGGGAGAGTCAGTGATTTATGTTCGTTCGTTTTTGGGTGGGATACGGGTGCGCGCGTCTGTTCTACCATCATCCACCCATCCAGCAACCCCTTTGCCCCAGGACGCGTTGGAGGCGGCAATACCAGTAGCAGTTCTACTCGGGGGTGGCTTCCGTTGGAATTATCATTTACAAGCGCACTGAATGACAATACATGCGCAACAAAAGTACAAAAGTAACGAAATAACAACAATAACAAGTCTTGGTGGTACTTGAGGACATTGAATAGAATTGAAATATTTTGGCAGCGTGAAGAAACTCGGGGGGTGGGAATTGGCGACAAAGACATAGTACGGTATGTAACCGGAAGTTTACGAACAAGCTTTGTATCCTTGCCGGAAGTCGAAAGTGATGTCAACAAAATAAAACTCCAATTTTGATCGACTTCCATTCCTTTTTTTTCTTCGTTTGCTCCATACTAAAAACTACATGCAAAAGATGATATTACTTAAGTGACTTGAAGGAACATGATGTGTAATATGTTAATAAACTATCTCGTGGAGAGATAATTAAGTTCACAAAACATTAAACACATAGAGATG